>JAQBSW010006999.1:0-44213 GCA_029291075.1 Eudiplozoon nipponicum
ATATATGTACGGTGGATAACTTTCAAGACACTAAACTAATATTAAATTTAACTATACTAATCAATAAATTAAAATATGTTTTCGTCTTCACATGATTAGCACAGTAAGATTATATGTTCCTATGAGAAATCTGGAGTATGGAAACTGGTTTATACTGGACACTGGAGATAATTATACAGGAGATATTGATTACTCACAAAGAAATAGTTAAAAATAAAAATAAAAAAAATATTCAAGACACCTTCCATTTCACAAATCAATGACTGGGAATAGAAATCTTTAAAAAATAAACCATTATGAAATTAATCTCGTTTATTTGCTAGGAAAAAAGCGGATATTCTACTTTGAATGGCAGCGACGTTTCCTTGGATGTATTAAAATTTAATTTTTGGGAGCTATATTGCGTTGGGCTGACGTATTTATTTCAAGTTCTCGAAATCCTCATGGTACTCAAACATTACCACCACCCGCGCAAACAATTATTGTTCAATTGTATTGCCTATATATGTACATGTAGCGAAAGCTACAAACAGTTAATGTTCGTGACTGCATAGAAATTGTGCAGCCGACATTTCAGTCAAGTTCAATGTATGCAAGACTGCTAGAGGTGAGAGCCGCATATCTAAATTTGATTTCCATATATATTCAATGCTATTTGATCCTCGATAGACAGTTTGCCGTCGTACTCTGATGATGATCATGGAAGGTCGAAACGCGTCAGTGCGTTGCAGGTGGCAGTAGTTTTGTTATGTTGTTCGATGACTGGTTAAATACAATGGGATTGGTGTTTACTTCAAGAACGCAAACTTGATTTAAAGAATTGTTACCACCACCCGCGCAATCAATTATTGTTTAAATTGTATTGCCTATATATGTATATGTGGCGAAAGCTGGAAACAGTTAATGTTCGTGACTGCATAGAAATTGTGCAGCCGACATTTCCAGTCAAGTTCAATGTATGCGAGACTGCTAGAGGTGAGAGCCGCATATATAAATTTGATTTCCATATATATTCAATGCGGTTTGATCCTCGATAGTCAGTTTGCCGTCGTACTCTGATGATGATCAAGGAAGGTCGAAACGCGTCAGTGCGTTGCGGCTGGCTGTAGTTTTGTTATGTTGTTCGACGACTGGTTAAATACAATGGGATTGGTGTTTACTTCAAGCTCGCAAACTTGATTTAAAGAATTGTTACCACCACCCGCTTAAACAATTATTGTTAAATTGCTTAAAGTAATTGTTATTGCCGCCCGCGCAACCAATATACCTTTAAATTATAGAAACGGCAAGTTTTCCGCTTAGCTTAAACAAAAGTTATGTATTCCATTGTTGTACATTTAACTAAATTGGATAAATCTTTTTATTTTAAAATATTTCTTCCTATGTTGACTCATCGCAAACGCAACTCGCGGAGAGTCAACATATGAAGCTCGCACTGCGCAACAACCCTTCAAAACATATATTTCTTCCTGTTTTATCGACATTTGTAAACTAATTTTTCAAATTAATTTAATTTTGCGATTTTTTTAGTTGTAGTTAAAGATTTTCAGGAAGATCATTTACTTTATAAAATTAATTCTCTAAATGAAATTAGAAATATATTCTATACCATGCCATATTTTCATAATGGTCTCTCAAATCTGCTTCGTGATATTCGCATTTCTACTCTTTCCATTGTTTTGTGGCCAATGCTTGTATGAATCGATAAATCACTCGCAGTTATTATTAAGCGTAAAAGGCCTGTTTATTCATTATCAGTTCATCCGTAGTTGGATAGTTACATTCATGTTATCAAAACTCAATAACAGAATTTCATGCTGAAACTAATATCTGTCTCTCCTCAAAATATGAATAATGGACTAAGACAGTTTCAGCAGAGAAAATGCACTCAGATTTCTCTTCAAGAAAGATTATATCTTTGCATAATACGGATTCAACAAAATTGTCGCCTGATATAAACTCAAGCATTCGTCTCATCGTTGCGAAATTCTTATCCCAGTTCTAATGATTTGATACGTGAGAGTATAACTAATTCATTCCCAAAATCAAATGATTTTTAGATTATTTAAAACTGCAAAGTCTATTTCTATGTTTGAACAGAATCTAAAATTTCCGTATTTCGATTATAAACTTCAAACTCAAAATTTGCAAATTAACGTTGATTAATTTTATTTTGGAAGAAAGGATCGTTTTTATGTATTCTTCGCGCTAACTACTACTAGTTTCAGCCGCAAAAGTTATTAACTTAGTAATGATAGGCCAATATTCTATTTATGTGAAATTGATTGGGTGACGAACTACTGTGCTAATTAAACTTCACAGGAAATACTAAACCAAAGTAAATTGGAGATATTAAATATAAAGAATTTAACAATCTTCTCTCGGCGCTAATCATACCTGATCAGAGGATAATTTTCTCATGAGGCTCAATAGCTACAGTAAATCCTCGAGACTTATGTGAAATCAACTTCTAAAACGATAACCTAGATTTTCGCTTATATCACTGTAAAGGCTTCTAATATAGACATTCATTGTAGTGTCCTGTATTTTTAGTTTCATTGTCTGCAGCTTCTTTTAGTCAGTCAAACTACACTTTACTCTGCTTAATTTATACTGACAAATGTATATACGTAATTGTTCAGGTGTTTATATCAAGGTCGCAACATTTATAAAAGAAATTGCTATTACCGCCCACTCAATCAATGTTCAATTAATTACATAAATGTTCAATTCAATAACACTTCCCCATGTCGTGTGGTGTGGAAGGTTAGTTGGAACTTTAGGTCTAAATGGAAGCCAAATAGACTTCACCTAAAGGAAAGGCTAACCAAGAAATATTAGTCAATAAAATAACTGAAAACTGTATGTAGTGTGTGGCCGGGTGGTTCAGTGGTTAGGGCGAAAAAATCGGACAATACATTGTTCGGACTTCTTGTAACGTTCTGTGCTGGCGATACCCCAGAAGAATTGTCCAGAATTTTCCGCGACACTGCTCAAACCTAGACATGTCTGCTTCGGAATCTGTTGCGACTGAGACAATCTGCCGCATGCTACGCACAATTTTCAGTGGTCCGAAGCAGATGTCCGCGGCAAATTTTGGACAGTACGTGAAGATTTCCCAATAAGGACGAAACCGGTCTACTGGATGAACTGCCTGTACTACATTATACAATGATTAGTTTATACTGCAAATGTATGTGCATAATGGGTCAGGTGTTTATTTCAAGACTGTACCCTTGATGAAATTGTTATCACCGACCGCCCAACTAATTTTCATTTGATTAAATAAATACCAAAGGTCTTAGAGAGGTTCCTTAGTTTGGAAATAAACCTTATGTACGCTTATGCCAATTTATAGCATTGATTTTTTATTTATGAGGTTGTACAATATGCCAGACAATTTAATTCATGTCAGGTCTGTAAAATATTTGAAATCTGAATAATTATTATTGAAATATTTCAAGTGTAGTTCAAACTGTGTTTCTTTCATAAACATTTATTTCTGAGTTGCTCTAAAACTGGATTAAATCATTCTATTATCAATAGCAGGACAGTAAATGCACATTTAATCTTGACATCTTATTTAAGCTGTTTTTTTTTAATTTCAACTTAAATTTTATTTATTGTATAAATAGGTAAATCAGTCACATGAAAGACAAAGAGAATTTTTTGGCAGACTGTTTATCTCGCACTGAAATATACTCAATCGCTCAAGGCTTTCGGTGCCCAGTATTTGACGAATGCCATATCTTGAGTCATTCTGCTCCAGGAACGCTTCTTAAATTAACGATTGGGTTAAAGCCGGATTAAAGCCGGTCATGTCAATTGTCCAAAGTATTCTGGCATACGCACAATGAACTTGCGCGATTTGAGCTGTAAAAAGCTCGCCTCCTGTTTATTTACGCTGATATCATTGTTCTTCCTGAAGTTCTTGGCTTCCGTTTGTTTACGACTATTTGCCGACATCTGAATACCCTCCTTGTCCAGTATGATTTAAACTGCTATTTTGAGCCCACAACCAATTCAAAAATTCTTGTAAATTCCACATACTTCTTCGGTATGGTGGTCATCGCTGGATTTTAAAATTTAAATGATCTCTACGCATTAATCAAGAATCATGCTTGAATTTTAGTTTGCAGAGGTTCATAATTCTTTTAATACCATGACAAGGTCTATTCATACAGTATAACTTTGATCAATATTTATCTACTTACTTGGTCTACATTAAACTCAGAGCTGTGCCGCTTTTTTAGTATCTCATGAACAATGTCTTCTGTTCATTAATATTACCATAACAATATTGTATTAATAATATTCATAAATGCAATATATTTGGTTTTGCGTGCCGGAAGTACAAGAGCTACTAATTGCACCAACTTGATGTTGCTTTGCAGCTGATTCATTATATTTGCAAGTAAATTGCTGATATCTAGTCGTTTTCAGTGTTTTTGCTCCAATTTGATTATTTTTATTCACATAAATCTTTGTAAATTTAAATTTGTGCTACATTGTTATGAAACGTTAGAGAAGACAACTTGCAATCTTAACCTCTGTTAGATCACTTGATAAATTCAAAGAACAATAAAATTGGCATTAACGTAGTAATATTTTTACCCAATACATAGAACTCACGCCACAATTTAATGTACGGCAGACAAAAGAAAGAGTTTGGCTCACCGTAGCTATTGAAGACATTGTTACCCTCGAATTGGCACCTTTATAATATTTTCAGCATCCTACGGATCGCAGGGCGAAAAATCTCTGGGTTTTTTTTTATTTTTCATGTGTTTTTGTATTGGCGCTAGAAAATATCGCTACAACTTCTGGCGAATTTTTATGCTTGTAATTTTGCCTTGAATGACAAATCTTCTTTTGGTAGCGCAGATTCCTCGAATGTCATATTGAGATTTTTTCTATATGCGCTATTTTGCGTAGTTTTGGCTTGTTGTGCATTCCGTGTTAATATTCGTCTGATAATTGAACGAGCACTGGGGATAGCTTCAGGAACTCGGGGCCGAAATGTAAGCCAAACGCAAAATGTCAGTATACCTGTTATGCTCTAGTAGAATTTTAACTAAAATAACGAAATATGCCCAATAATATTTTTACTCAGTTTCAATGAAATTCATTTTTAAAGCAAACTATTATCTTGGTTTAGGTATGAACGCCAAACACAATTTTCACAAATACGTAAGGCTTATGTAGTACGAAAATGAACGTTTCTTTTCTATAAAAAATCGATTTTTTCAGATTATTTATGTAGTACGATATTTGTTGCTAATGGAACTTTTATAGCGCTAGGATTATTTTAATTAAGTATAAAGTAAATAAAATATATTTTCATAGTGTTAGAGAAGTACGACAAAGAAATCATAACATAAACTTCTTTACTGTTTTTTTAAAAAAAACAATCACGCATAATGCGATATAGATTATAAAGTTGCCTAATAAAGAAGTGTTACATGTTGGGCCGCCTATTAAATTGTTTTTAATTCAAAACTAAATTAAAGCTGGATTAAACGAAATCTTCTTCACGTTGATTCGGAAAATATTAGTTTTTCATACGCAGTACATTTCAATGTCTGCAAAATAATCATTGACATATCTTTCTTAAATATTGTTTGTTGCGGAGAACTAATATATATGCAAGTATGTATTAGGTTTTGCGAACCTAGTAACAAATTTGTTCAGTTGTGACCAGAAAGGATAAACCAAAGGCAGCATGAACGGAAAGTATAATCTCATGCACATTCGTTTCGAGCTTACTGGCGACTCATCAGTAGGAGCCGGTATTACGCCCTTTAACCACTATATATTTTGGTCAAGAATGTGGGATAGGAGATTGTACCGTCCTATTATCCTACATACTTGACCAAAATATATAGTGGTTAAAGGGCGTAATACCGGCTCCTACTGATGAGTCGCCAGTAAGCACGAAACGAATGTGCACGAGCTTATACTTTCCGTTCGTGCTGTATTTGGTTTATCCTTCTGGTCACAACTGAACTAATTTGTTACTAGGTTCGCAAAACCTAATACATACTTGCATATATATTGGTTCTTCGCAACAAACAGTATTTAACTGTAATATATTGAATTGAATGATGTCATGCTTACCGCGAAATGTGATAACTGATATCGATCAAGGCCAGAGTGTATGGATTTATTGGAGTAACAGGTGTTCAGAAATAGTTGTAATTCTAAATTTTGGTGAACTATAGCATACATTGATATCCATCATGTTGGTACCATGTACCGATTCGGAAATCATAGTGTTAGTGACATTTACCTTTTCGGTACTATAATGCTTGTATCGGTTAGTAACACAATAGCCATAGTTTTATTATCCTTTACAGATTCGTTATATACATTATATATGCTGTCTTTGGTTTATCCTTCTGGTCACAACTGAACTAATTTGTTACTAGGTTCGCAACACCTAATACATATTTGCATATCTTTATTAAGTAATAATTTTTAATCCTGAAGTAAAAATCTTGATGTTTACAACTTTCTCTGCCATTTTATTAGCAAGCCGAAAAAATATCTGATGAATGCGCCTTGCCTCAACTTGTGAGCATAAGTTTCCTTATTATTGCGGAACAAAGGATCAGGACTCCGCTGGTTTTCTAAGTATAAAATTTCATTTTGATTTTTGTGAGCTCTATAGCCTAGCGAGATAGTCGTCTGTTCTCGCAGAATTTTGAATGAACTCTACTCCACTATTTTAATAAATTTTAAAGCGAAGCACAAAAGGATTGTTTTTTTTCTAAATCCACGAGTTTTATTTAAATAATTGCATTTTTTTCTCAAAGTGATAATACTTCCTAATAGATCTAAGGGATCCTTATAATTGAAATTTAAATACAGTTAACAGGACGTACTCTCCTTCCTTTGAAATATGTCTAAAATCTACCTTTTTCCATCCTTAATGCTTCTTAGCTGAGAAACCTTTCGCGAATTACATATAGTTCCAATTTTAACGATATCACATTCATCACCAAAGCTATATCGTAATTCTCATACTGTTTTAGAAATCGTAACGCAATATTTCTCCCAAAGTAGTTACAGCTGAATATATATATATATATATATATATATAGATGCTCGAAACAGAAACCAAACACATAATTGAAACGCAGAGAGAATGTAGAATATGGAATCGTCCTATAACTTATATGCATCGTCCCCAATTCATGCTTAAATGACATATTTGCCCGTAATAATGCCAAGTTTTCCCAAATGTATTAACGGGCGATAAAGAAATAATGTCAAAAGGCTCGATTCTTCTCATTTTAAAATTTATAACTAGATATATGCTTATAAATTTAAATAAATCAGTAAACAAATATTTTAAACTAGTATTTGGCATACGAGTTCGAATAAAATTTATATTAAATTTTAAAAAGGCAAAGATAAATAGCATGTTTTCAACTATAATAAAAGTTTTTGTCACCCTATCTCCTTATTTAAGCTCAAATAAACCTTTCTAATTTTCAAGGAAGTTCTTTTTGAACAAAACTTGATAGGAAGTGAGTGTGAAATTGGAGAACGACGAATCGGTTACGGTTATTAAATCTAGACCAGACGCAATGCCCGTAATTGTTATGTTATGTTTGCATAAATATGGTTTCAATTTGTTAATCCGTAGTGCTTCATAGATTGGCATCTCATTTATGTGATACAATTTGGTATATAAAAAGCAGTATCTGGTTAACATAACTGCGGAATTTCAGTAAATTTTTCCACAATTATAGACGAATAGTCATGCGATATGCCAAAGGCGTTTATTCTTCAATTTTCTTGAACTGTGTTTGTTAGCCGTCTAGCCGATTGACCTACGTACGTTTATCGAAAACTTACGCATGTATGTTCATAAATAACTTTCGCGGTTGACATCAAGAGCTGTTATTTCTTTAATTGCTGGTAAATTAATATTCTCTATCTTCCAAAAAATATTTTGTTGAGCTTCCCGTTGCCACAGAACTTACCGATGGTCAACTGACCGGCACTAGCTAGTCAGTACGGAAATGGTAGCATGAAGCTTACCTGGTTTAATGCGAAACAGTCAGCATTTCATTTCATATGAAGCCTAGTGTTTATTAACTACGCGGTAACACTTATTTTTAAATGGATAATGACAGAATGAGAGTAAGCGTGCCAGACGCGTAGGGCAAGTTTCGGATGCTGAGATAAACGCTGGTCTCTGGCACCTAGACAAATAATGCTCATCAGCCTAGGTTGGCAGGATATTTAAGAGGAAAGTTCTAAATTCAAACTATCCCCACTAGTAATGAGTGACCAAGTGTTCTTTTACAGTCCACAAATGACCTTGAACAATTCGAAATGCCAGTATACCATCAGATAAAAATGACTTTTGTTCTGCTCAAATATTTGAATTTGTAAAAATTTGAGAAGAAAATCTACCACAAATGTCCATCGCCTTTGACAATCTCACTATTCATGCCTACAATAAAGGTCCGGTGAATTTAATGAACTGTTTAAAGCACGGTAAATAATTGTAAGTCACAATATAATAGAAAGAAAGTATACCTCCAAACTTTCTGTAATGTAAGTATATGATATGATATGTAAGTATATGATAACATATATATTTATAACAAATTAACTTGCTACTTATAAACAATAGTAAGACTACAGATATGCCAGGAATAATCAATCATGAGATATGGTCATTTAGTTTCCATAGCAAAATGAAAACGTCTATTCCGCAATTAAACAATCAATGATTGCACGGGTGGTAGCAACAATACTCTCAAATCAAGTTGGCGAGCTTGAAGTAAACACCAATCCCATTTTATATAACTAGTCGGCGAACAACAGAGCAAAACTACCATCAGTCACACGTACTGATGCGTATCGACCTTCCATTATCCGTCAGAGTACGAAAGCAAACTAACTAGGTTCAAACCGAAATGCAAAATTAGACATGCGGGTCTCACCTCTAGTAGTCTTACTCACATTGTACTTGACCATATAATTTATAGAATTAAACGATCATTGATTGTGCGGGTGGTGATAACAATTCTATTTCGCAAGTGTAATTAAAACTATCGTACATTTCGTCTATTTATTTGGTATTTCAAAACATTAGTTATAATTCTAAGTTTAACCCTCATTATTCAGTTTATCACCATGCTTAGATAATAACCAAAGATGGACAAAACGCTTCAGAGTATTTAACTGGCGGTAATATTACTATTCTTTGCAACAGCTTGTAATCTTTGTTTTTGGTTTGTTTCAAATGCGCATATTTGACTTTACTATATAATGATTACCAAAAGTCGCTCACTCAATGATTAGTCAATTAAATAAATTAAAGACTAAAATGATAGACGAAAACTTTATATTCGTGGCTGCATTCCAGTCAGCTATAAAAAATGTGAGACTTTAAAAAATGGGTGCGATATTTCTCATTTTCAACACATTTATACACTTTGTTTTGAATCTCATTATTCAAGTGTCCGCTTAGCATGTTCGCTTAAACCACTTCGGCACGTATAACTGACGGCAGGTGTTACTATGATGTGTGACTGATTGAATATTGGTGTCATTTTTATTTCATGGCCGTAAACTTTATTTTAATAAGTAGTTGAAGGATTTCATGATCGCAAACTGGATTAAAACAAAATTTATTCAGGAAAACACAATTTTAAAAATTGCAAGAGCTAAGTCACAGCAGTCTATTTTGAAAAAGGCAGGTATTAATAATTGTCCATTTTGGGATTAGTAATTTTAAAATTACCTGATCTGTGTTTTGATTTACACAGACTGAATTCCAATTGTTTTGTTTCTTTAGAAAATTTCAGTGGCTATTTTCGGCCTCAATCTTCAGTTCACCGTTCATCGTAAGATTTAAAATAACAATCAAATGAAGCAAGCGCGATATTTCCTCAAACCATATCATTTATATTTCAAACTGTCCTTTCACTAGATAGTAATGTGTCACGTCTACATGTATTAATATATCCATAACTGTTATGTCCATCAAACTAAGTAAAACTTCAGGGGCTGAATATGAATTTAAAATTTAAATGCGTTAGATTATTCATCCTTAACTCACCATGTGGTTAAATACAATGGGATTGGGGTTTACTTCAAGCTCGCAAACTTGATTTAAAGAAATCAGATACATTTATCGGAACCTAATTTAATTGTAAGTGATCAAATTAAAAATCAAAACGAATCATGCACGTGTGAAATTTCATTCATAGCACTCAGGAAGTACTTCGGATAGGCTTTCTTAATAATAGTTGTTGTCATATCATGTGTGCATGTGTGTGTCTATAAATAACCATAAAATTCAGTTAAATATAATTAATACGCAGGTACATCCATCTAAAAGAAACTGCAATCAAAAGATATGAATTAACCCTTTGCACGCATAGGACTACTCCATAGAGAATTCTTTAGGTGGCGACCTAATAAAAACTTTTAATGGATCTATCAACACGCAAAGAAAAATCAAAAAATTCAATTTCTTTGCGAAACATTCATCCGTTTTCGTATTATTTGAAGTAAACAACAGCCGTCGAACAAAATAGCAAAACAACCGCCAGTTGCCCTGTTGTTCGATGGCTGGTTAGATAAAATTGGATTGGTGTTTACTTCAAGCTCACAAACTTGATTTAAAGAATTGTTACCACAACCCGCGCAATCAATTATTGTTTAATTGTATTGTCCATATATGCGTGTGTGGCGAAAGCTACAAACACTTAGTGTTCGTGACTGCATAGAAATTGTGCGGCCGACATTTCCAGTCACATACAATATATGCAAGACTACTAGAGGTGAGAGCCGCATATCTATTTTTGCTTTCCATATATATGCAATGCTTGTTGATCCTTGCTAGTCAGTTAGCCGTCGTATTCTGATTATCATCATAGAAGAACGAAACGCGTCAGTGCATGCGATTGGCGGTAGTTTTGCGGTTGCTCGACGGCTGAAAAAGTACAGTGGGATTGGTGTTTATTTCATGTTCGCAAATTTGATTTAAAGAATCAGAAATGCCAGCGGGAAAATCCGTGTGCACAAGACACACCACAAAATACATCGACGGAATTGGGGCAATACCAGCAGCAAAAATCATATATCAGATTGATTAGGAAATTTACAACTAAGTATTTTCGCTTTCTAGGATGGCGCATATGTGATTAATAAATCCCATATAAGAATAAATAACTTTTTACGCTTTTATTTCCTGCTGGTTGTTTATACAAATATTGTATAGAGAAAATTATTTTTTAAATATATTTTAAAATTCATGAAAATTCCTGGTTTAAATACTTTAGCGGGTTTTTATCGTGAGTTCGTGCGCTTTTCAGTTTTCATATTTATGCCCTGTTGTGTGCTCATTGTTTGTAACAGCAAGATTTGCTCTCTAGCTCCTAACATTTAAAAAATGTTACCGATACAATGTTCCAGCGGAAGTAGCGCCTTTTTATTTAATGCGAGAACCTGAAAATTGAGCACCACATGTACCTCATTCTGTTTTCGATTGACAAGTTTATATTCGCATTCTGGGTCGATTATAGAGCAGCGTACGATTCCGGCGCATACTCTTTCCGGTTAGTCAATAAGAAAATATTTGGTGGCAAGTGTTACTGTATTGAAATTAATGTCATTCTCAATGAAGGGAGACACCTAGGGAACATAAATAAGTTATTAGGATCGGTTCAGCCGAAAAGACCGGAATGTCATCACAGATGAAATACAACAATTTCTATTAATAAATGTAGCTATATAATGGGTCATATTTTATATCATGATTGCAACCTTGATTAAAGTAATTGGCATCACTGGTCGCGCAACCAATGTTCGTTTAATTATATAAATATTCAGGTTAATACCACATCTCCATCTAGTGTGGTATCTGTCCTATAATGACAGATTGTGGATGGTTGATTAGAATTTCAGGCTCCACCTAAAGAAAAGGCTCACGAAGAAGCATTAGTTAGTAAATAACTGATTTTTTTTAAGTGTGCGGCAGCGTGGCTTAGTGGTTAGAGCACCAGATTCCGAAGCAGATGTTCCCGCGATTCGAGCCCTGCCCCCGGCAAATTCTGGGCAGTACGTGACGAGTTCCCAATAAGAACGAAACTGGTCTACTGGACGAATTGTCTTTTCTACACTATACAATACTTCGTTTATACTGAAAAAAATATTTGTATAACTGACCAGGTGTTCATATCAAGATCGCAACCCTGATTAAAGTAATTGGTATTACCCTCCGCACAAACAATGTTAGTTTAATTGATTGCCGTTATCGTTGTGCATTGAGCTTGAAGTGTTCCTGCAACTTCGATGAAGCTCTACGACGTTCAAGCGAACAATATACACAATCAAATCATTTATCTCATTGGTTCGCCAAACTTAGTACAGAACTGAAGTCAGAATAGAAAGTGCCATACTTGCTGTCTGTGTTACAATAATTTGGAACATATGCAGATACATTAACCATGCTGCACAAAGTTGGTACTTCACAAAGATTCATAACAAATGCATCAGAATAGTTGTTTCAATAAAGTTTGTGACCATGTGATAAACAACAATCACCTTGTATTTAGCCAGCCAAAAAACATAATGAAACCACCTTCAGAATACAATGGAAAACTGCCTAGCCAAAATCAAAACGCAATTCATGTATAAGCAAAGCGTAATTAGACGCAGCCATTACCTCCAGTAGTCTCGTACAATTTCTATGCAGACACTAACAATAAATCTCTGCAGCATTTGCCGCATGCATATAAATTTTGCAAGTAAAAATTAAATGATTGATCAAATGGTGAAAACAACTCTTGAAAATATCTGCGGGCCTCAATTAACCAGTCGTCGAACAACATAGCAAACCTACCGTCAATTACACGTAATGATGCGCAACGACCTCCCATGATTATCATCAAAGTGAAGCCTTGCATCTGACTATCAGTCAAACCGCAATGTATATATATATATATATATATATATATATATATATATATATATATATATATATATATATATATATATATATATGTATATGTATGTATAGTAAAATAAAACATACGGCTCTCACCTCTAGTAGTCTCAAACAGACTGTACTTGAGTGTAAATGTCGGCTGCACAATTTCGATTCAGTCACGAAAATTAACTTTCTGCAGCTCCAGCCACATGTATACAGGTTATACAATTAAACGCGCGGGTGGTGATACCAACTATCTAAATCAATTAGTTCAGTTGTAACCAGAAGGATAAACCAAAGACAACATGAACGGAAAATATAATCTCATGCACAATCGTTTTGTGCTTACTGGCGACTCATCATTAGGAGCCGGTATTACGCCCTTTAACTACTATATATTTGGATGAAGAATGTGGGATAATAGGACGGTACAATCTCCTAGACGAATGTGTAAACCTACAGTAGTGAAGCTTACATCATATAAAGTCTGCGACAATGTGACTTCAGCGCTAACTCACACAATATATATATATACATATATATATATATATATATATATATATATATATATATATATATATATATATATATATATATGTGTGTATATATAAAGAATCCGTAAGGTACACTAACACTATGGCTATTGTGTCATTAACCAATACCAACATTATATTACTGAAAACGTACATGGTACCAACATGATGGATATCATTGTATGCCATATTTCACCGAAATTGAGAATTACAACTGGTTCTGAACACCTGTTACTCCGGTAAATCCATACACTCTGACCTTAATCGATATCAGTGATCACATTTCGCGATAAGCATGACATCATTCAATTCAATATATAACAGTTAAATACTGTTTGTTGCGGAGAACTAATATATATACAAGTATGTATTAGGTGTTGCGAACCTAGTAACAAATTAGTTCAGTTGTGACCAGAAGGATAAACCAAAGGCAGCATGAACGGAAAGTATAATCTCATGCACATTCGTTTCGTGCTTACTGGCGACTCATCAGTAGGAGCCGGTATTACGCCCTTTAATCACTATATATTTTGGTGAAGAATTTGGGATAATAGGACGGTACAATCTCCTATATATACTATATAGTGTGAGTTAGCGTTGAAGTCGCATTGTCGAAGACTTTATATGATGTTAGCTTCACTACTGCGGGTTTACACATTCGTCTAGGAGATTGTACTGTCCTATTATCCCACATTCTTCACCCAATTATATAGTGGTTAAAGGGTGTAATACCGGCTCCTACTGATGGGTCGCCAGTAAGCACGAAACGAATGTGTATGAGAATATACTTTCCTTTCATGATGTATTTGGCTTATCCTTATGGTCAAAACTGAACTAATTGATTTAGATAGTTAGTATCACCACCCGCACGTTTAATTGTATAACCCGTATATATGTGGCTGAAGCTGCAGAGAGTTAATGTTCGTGACTGAATCGAAGTTGTGCAGCCGACATTTACACTCAAGTACAGTGTGTTTGAGACTACTAGATGTGAGGGCCACATGTCTTATTTTACTATCCTTATATATATATATATATATATATATATATATATATATATATATACATTGCGGTTTGATCCTCGATAGTCAGATTGCCGTCTTACTCTGATGTTAATCATGGGAGGTCATTGCGCATCATTACGTGTAATTAACGGTAGGTGTGCTATGTTGTTCGACGACTGGTTAATTGAGGCCCGCAGACAATTTAAAGAATTGTTTTCACCATTCGATCAATCATTTAATTTTTACTTGTAAAATTTATATGCATGCGGCAAATGCTGCAGAGATTTATTGTTAGTGTCTGCATAGAAATTGTGCGAGACTACTGGAGGTGCTGGCTGCGTCTAATTACGCTTTGCTTATACATGAATTGCGTTTTGACATTTGCTAGTCAGTTTTCCATTGTATTCTGAAGGTAGTTTCATTATGTTTTTTGGCTGGCTAAATACAAGGTGATTGTTGTTTATCACATAGTCACAAACTTTATTGAAACAACTATTCTGATGCATATGTTATGAATCTCTGTTAAGTACCAACTTTGTGCAGCATGGTTAAAGACCTACAGAACAATCTGCATATGTTTCAAAGTATTGTAACACAGACAACAAGTATGGCACTTTCTATTCTGACTTCAGTTCTGTACTAAGTTTGGCGAGACGATGAGATGAATGATTTGATTGTATATGTTGTGCGCTTGAACGTCGTAGAACTTCATCGAAGTTGCAGGGAAACTTCAAGCTCAATGCACAACGATAACGGTAATCGATTAAACGAACATTGTTTGTGCGGACGGTAATACCAATTACTTTAATCAGGGTTGCGATCTTGATATGAACACCTGGTCAGTTATACAAATACATTTTTCAGCATAAACGAAGTATTGTATAGTGTGTAAAAGACAATTCGTCCAGTAGACCAGTTTTGTTCTTATTGGGAACTCGTCACGTACTGCCCAGAGTTTGCCGGGGGCAGGGCTCGAATCTGGGAACATCTGCTTCGGAATCTGGTGCTCTAACAACTGAGCCACGCTGGCGCGGCTCTCACTTCTAGTAGCCTCACACACATTTTACTTGAGTGTAAATGTCGGTTGCACAATTTTGATTCAGTCACGAACATTAACTCCCTGCAGCTTCAGTCACATGTATACATGTTATACAATAAAACATGCGGGTGGTGATACCTACTATCTAAATCAAGTTTGCGAGTTTGCATTACCTGAAATTATGCAGCAGTAATCACCATTTACGCAGTAAACAGAAATCGACAACATTATATGTGCCTGAAGGACCGTTATCGCGTTCTGAATGAGCAGAAAATGACCTTCTGATAATCTGTCTGAAACCATTATTCCGAACTTGATAGTTCTAATGTAATACCATCGATTTCATCATTTGTGTTGTTCCTCACGAAACAGAAAACACTTCATTGCATCAAAATATTAGTTTCAATATTATTATTTTAATAATATTAATCTCACATCACCAACGACCACGTCCTTCGCAGTTCGCAAGGCAAGAAAGTTTGAAGGGGCTTGACGAGCTGCGTTTAAGAAACTTCAGGCCCTCGTAACCTCTTGGTAGAATGAGCGAACATTTTGAATTATTCGCAAGAAGGAAGCGGCAGTTCGACACTAATTTGAACCAAATAGCAACAAGTAATCAATTTTCCTCCTCGTCCACTCTGTGACTGACATCAAACGTCTTGCAAAGCTTGCAGATCTGGCTACCATATTTTAGTTTTATAGAAGATATAGAATATTGGCCTACTTTTTTGATAGCACAGATAGAAAAGATTCTGGGAACATACCAACGATACTTAGACTTTCAATTTATATAATTTACTGTTTATGGACCATTAAAAATAAATCATGACATGGCCCACTACAGGAGATGGGTCCTCGAAAATTCCGTTTTTTATCCATCCTGAATGAACTGAAATGCATAGAGAATTAGAACAGCTTAAAGATTGATCAGATCCTATAAGGAAAAAGTACAGCAACAAACGCAAGCACATATACGCATCAGATTTGAACGACACAATATAGTCTAACAGAGTACAATTGTATGACATCAACTTTACTTGGTTAACGGCACTAGGCCTCCGTACAAAATCCAGGCAGAAGTGTCTGAGTACCGAGTGCACAAAAACCAAATTAAAGCTTCGGAAACGACGAGGGCCAGAGTACCCTATCACGGCCATTTCATTTAGGTCCAATTTTCCAATATCCCTGATTTCCAAGTAGCTTCTTGATAGTTCATCAGTGGCAATCACAAAAATACCCCAGGGACAATGATCTTCGAAGGCAAATTCGACTATGTTCAATACCTTTTTTGCCTGTCCAACGGGAACGCTTGTTTGCCGATTCAAATGTCAACTTCACTCAGTAACCTATACTGGCTATGCTCTTCAACTAACGGTGGTCGAACTCCGGCACAAGTCTAAGACATTCGATTCCAAAAACCGCGTATCGCTAGTGCATAACAAAATTACATGTTCACATGCATTGTGCATAAAAGCTTAAAGGCAGATTTAAATATGAGCTTTTCTCCGTAACTTGCGAGGGTTGGAGAAAGCTACGCTGGTTTTCACAATTCTCCTTTTTCCTCATTACCCATATTGATATAATTACCAATAAATGTAAAACTACCAATTGCGTCAAAATCTTCATCCTGAAACCACATCGGTAACGCGGATGCTGAATGAATCTGTAGGAGTGTCTTAAATTTAGAGGAATCGAATTTTATACCGAAAAATGGAACTACGACTACAAATAATACCATATCACCGCATTGAAGATAGACTTTTCGATCACTTTGAAGAACCTCTTCGGCTACATAATTAACGTGAGGAACAGTATACAATGGCATCAAATATGAAATTACACAAAAAGGTGGAAAGTTGTTAACCTTGACGAACACCACCTACAGTTGCAAAATCGTACAGAATTCACTGTAGTGTTTGTAAATTAGGTATATTTAAGTTTAGTAAGTATGCCAATTTTCGACAGTATACCGAACAGAACATTGTTATCCACTATAACAAATGCATACCCAATGTCTGGAAAGATGGCTATCGTTGTACTGCTTATACGCATGTCGCTGTCAAAGCATTTTCAATAGTTTTTTAAAAATATTTATACACCGCACTGGCCGGAATCAGATTTTCTCTTCACTAGCGTGTGATCCACACGAAAATCTCTAACGTCGTAAGACGACTAAAATAAAACCCATACTACGATATTTAACACTCCAATTACGATTGCTTTCATGAAGATAGGTAAAACGGTCAACACGCTCTAAGCAAACGAGACGGACGTACCTTTGACGGATTCTACTAAATTATCAGGGCGAAATACTTTATCATTTATTAGATTATAAATACAATCAATTATTGTTTCACTTACTTTTCGCTGGCTCATTGGAAAAACAAAAATTACCTGACGCGAATGCTTTTCTCACCTGAAACTACCACAAGCTGAACCCCAGTTGTTTCGTCTATTGTATTTCGGCGATTCTTGGTGGTTGCCTTCTTCATTTCACCCATCATCACAAGTTTTAAAATCAAACTTGCTTCATTAGATTGTATTTTGAAACCCAAGAGTTGGCGAAATATATGAGACGAAACAACTGGAATTCAGCCTGTGTTGGCTTCTTCGCCAACCATGCATTCACCATTGCCGTTGCGAATTGAGTTGTTTGCCAAATAGATTAAATTCTAGGTCACTTATGCGCCCGGCTTCAACTTCCACGTCACTCATAGCAACGACTATCTGAACTTGAGTAATATCAACGGTCGACAAACGTTTTGTATAGTTGCACTTTTATTTCTGCAATAATTTTAATATTACTTATATATATGTCCACGGTGTGTCAGTTTTCTAACTGGTTCTTCCACTACATATCCTAACCACGCAAAGTTTTAGGCATTTCCCATCGATAAATGTTTGTTTCATTTCCCGCCCTGTATTTAACTATTCAACACAACAATAAGAAAACAAATTAAAGTGAATTGGCTGCATATATACCTGAAAATGAGGCGAAATAACGTTTCGTGGTGAAGTTTGCAATGACCAAACCAGTCTGAACCAATCAATCAAGACACGTGCACTTAGAAAACAGAACATACAAAATATTGTATAACCACGAGTGCAAATCTACGAATTGTCCGTCCACATTGGGCAAAATTCATGTTACTGGATGCCTGAAGCCAATGCATAGATAATGACGCACCTAGTTCCGGAATGCTTGTGATCCTGCATTACAACTTGTTCTACACATCAATTTTGAATTTATCCGACGTGTTACAACCTCGTGCGAGGAGTTATCCCAATATTTCAAAAAAAGCGCTGGCGTGGAAATATTACCTAGGTTTAACTCCTTCCGATATTTTGTTCAGTGGTTCGAACAATATATCGATAGCACCCACAAAAACAATACTTTTATACTGAGACTGCAAGTTTCGAGAATCTGCACAGACACAGTATCTTAATTTACTTACACCTCCCACGACACAGCAAACAAAACTACCCTTTCCCGCACATTGGTAACGCTGTTTATTGATAATTTTGGTTAATAACACTTCCATTTACCTCAATGTGTTCTGCCAAATGGACCAACCAACCGGTGAAGCACTAACAGAAACGCTGGGTAGCGCGCGTCCGACATTCGCAATTGGGTGTAAATTTGAATTCCAATGCTCTGGGTTACAACAGCACAAATGTTAGTACGTGTGAGTAGTCAAAGCTAAATCACGCATCTCATTTAGCCAATTGCAACTGACTAACTTGCAGAGAATCCATTGGCACCAGCAATTTTTGGCATGTGAGCAAGAAAGTTGAGCATACGCACGGAAAATCTATTGCATCGAGTAGTCTTTCACAATAAACAATGCGTCCTGTAATTTTTCCAGCGGTTGCTGAGCATTTTTCACAATCTGCAACTGCCCGACGATCCAGATTCTTCAACATGTCCTCTGAATTCAGTTTCCGACAACCTTAAAACTAGTTAATAAATATGGGCCTTATTCCGCACATTCTAGCTAGATTCATATTATTGTCGCCAGTACGATAGCAGTGGCTCCCATCGAATGATCGACCCAAAACCTATTATCGACGCACATCAAGTGAAGATGACAGTCATTGCGAATAACTGACGATAACAGTATTCGTTGAACGTGGAGTACAAGTCATCACACTTGAAATGAAATCCCGCATAACAAATCGCATACCATCGTTCCTTCGGATAAGCGTAATCTATCTAATGTAACCGTCAGACGCAAAAGCAATTCCGACGAATGATGCGAATGCATAATTGAGAAATACACGTGCGGCATCATTTAATTCCACTTGTAAGTATACACTAAAAACCTTAACGGTAATTCCACAAGGCAAAAGGAACGACGCTATCGAAACCTATCTAGTTACACACGATTACAATCTAACTTTGTAAGTATAAAATTGCCCAAGATATTCAAATGAGTACAAGAGAACAAGCTCAAAATTGTAAACTATGAATAGCGCGAAAATAACGGCGTGCTAATTCAGAAAGGGACAAACAATATACTTCATGTTAAAACGTACTGTCATTATTATAAATGTTTATTAGCACGTGTGTTCAATGATAAAATGTACTCGATAAAGTACAAAAATAAACAATAATCGAGCAGGAAAATAGCAACACAGTGCTGGGAACCTCACAGCAGTGAAAATTAGAAGCATAAAATAACGAGTCACAAGTTTACTCGGGTTTTTCATGTGGTTTCTCGGGCTCATCTTCATCTTTATCCGCTTCCGGAGCCCCACCTGTCACTGGGTCCAAGTCTGGAATGTCTACAATTTAAAAATTAAAACCAATTAATTTTATCTAAAAAAGAACCATAGCACATCGGTGAAATTCATTTAGCTTGATGAACAAGGGCCCAGCCACCAAACAATATAAACGAGCCAGCCAAAGTCTAATCTATCAATGTTTGCACTAACTTAGCCACCGACAATTCACGAATAACGAATTTCAAAAGCAGTCATTGCAATGTGACAACGTAACGGCGAGGAATTTTCAGCAGAATATTAAAGAGAATTAACAATCGCACAACATACCTTCGTCATCTGAATCGATATCACCATCCATGTCATCCATGTCTCCCATTCCATCCATATTACCCATCCCGCCCATCTGGCTCATCATTTTTGTGAAGTCCATTCCTCCCATTCCTCCCATTCCACCCATACCACCCATACCACCCATACCACCCATACCACCCATACCTCCCATTCCGCCCATACCACCCATTCCACCCATACCACCCATTGCGTCGAACTCTGTTTCCGATTCATCTTCATCAACCCATCTATGAAAATCAACCTTGAGCCACGCAGGCTTGCCAGTTGATTTCAAGAGTCGAGGCCAAAAACCATGCTTTGATTTCTTTATATCGAATGTGAGCAATCTATCTTTTCTATGTTTACTTTCCTATGGCAAAAAATAAGAAAACAACTTACTGCTGGTATAACTTCACCATAGAATTCCAATTCGCAAGAATAATCCGATTTGTCACTTCCTGTGCACCTGAAATTCGAATATATACAAACCTACGAAAATTTAAGACCCTTATCTGTTAAATCTATTTTCTCATCTGTAACGTCTGATAAGGCAACTGTGAGAAACAAAGTATCATTTCGTTGAGCCCATTCTAGAGGGGGATGCAAACTAAGGTGAAACAGGTACAATCTTACCTGACGCTAGACATGACCATAATCAAACTACGCAGATTGGCTGGAAAGAACTAGATTATTCTAAGCGAACTTTCTATCGATAAAAACAAATGGACTGCATTTTGTTGAATCCGGAAAATAGTAAAAATAGAAATAAAACATGTCAAAACTTAATAAAAACAAAATTATTATTCAAGTGTGATTTTGTGATACAAAACCACACAATAAACCAAAATATATAAAAGGCCTTGAAAAAAACCAATGTACAAAATAATGTAGAGGAAGATATTTCCTCCGACATAAAAGTCTTACTTTTGTCAGAACACTGTTTATACGTTGTGTTACTATACAAATGTAGTACTAAGCAACCACATGTCTATAAAAAATGATTAATTATTTTAGTAAACAAATAACAATGTTTACTATGTAAGAATTGTTCATTAGTCAGTTTTGAGTTGTCTGTTCTGTGTGCAGGACGCAAAATGATCTCTGTTAACTCTTAAAAACTTTCTGGTTTTATCATTCCTATTTTAATTTTAGAAATTAATTTGTGTTTCAAAGAGATCAGGTTATTTATTTGCGTGGATTATTAACATGGAGGCTATTCATGAATTTTGAGGACAACTGATAATTTGGTTCATGACGAACTTAAGTGTTCCAAATTAGATGATCGTACCGCATATATGGATTGTCCGAGCCCGGCATCTTAGAGGCTCTCTTATGGTGGTGACCAAAAGGCCTCTACAACAATCATTAATTTTTAACGTTAGAAGAACCTGTAACGGCTCAGAACAATTCGCCGGCATGTTGCCTAAAGTAAATTCAAATTTCATTTCCGCGGCACCAATTAAAACAAGCGAAATTTTCCGTTAACCAATGGCGTGCGAGCTTTCGCTTTCAAAACTATATAAGCACGGTGCATTTACCATGCTTGTTATTATTAGAAATTCAACAATAATTGATTGCGCGGGTGGTGGTAACAATTCTTTAAATCAAGTGTGCGAGCTTGAAGTAAACGCCAATCCCATTGTCTTTAACCAGTCATCGAACAAAATAACAAAACTACCGTCAGCCGCAACGCACTGGCAGGTTTCGACCTTCCATGATAATTATGTTATGTTGTTCGACGACTGGTTAAATACAATGGGATTGGTGTTTGCTTCAAGCTCGCAAACTTGATTTAAAGAATTGTTACCACCACCCGCGCAATCAATTATTGTTAAATTGTATTGCCTATATATGTATATGTGGCGAAAGCTGCAAACAGTTAATGTTCGTGACTGCATAGAAATTGTGCAGCCGACATTTCCAGTCAAGTTCAATGTATTCGAGACTGCTAGAGGTGAGAGCCGCATATCTATATTTGATTTCCATATATATTCAATGCGGTTTGATCCTCGATAGTCAGTTTGCCGTCGTACTCTGATGATGATCATGGAAGGTCGAAACGCGTCAGTGCGTTGCGGCTGACGGTAGTTTTGTTATGTTGTTCGACGACTGGTTAAATACAATGGGAGTGGTGTTTACTTCAAGCTCGCAAACTTGATTTAAAGAATCATTATTAGGAAGTTTGAGATCTCCTTCTGTGCACTTCCTGTGGTTAATATCTCAAGTCATATTGACTGTTTGCCTACGCTAACTTCTAGTCTACCTTTAGTTACGCTGTGTCACCTAGTCACTGAGATTTCAGCCACACCAATCTTGTTGCTGAACAACTAGTCATACGAATCGATTATCATTTTATTGGACATCTACGTGTGCCAGCCGCCACAGTGTTGTCGCAGATTTCAAAAAGACACTTCTTAACCTTCACACAGCACTCACATCTCTGGTTTCGACGCTAAAACAGAGGAACAATAGTCAGTCTACCAGAGCCGGCCTCAAGTGTCTAGGAGTATTTCTAGACACAGCAACACTGCCTAACTTTCACGGCATTTGCCAGAGAAACATATTTCGGCCCTAATAAGAGCCACCACAGTAACTTTATCTCATTATCTACGGCTCATTTTTTTGTAACATCACATGGCATTTACTTTACAGTCGAAATTCGAGATCCCCTCGATCCTTCAGTTGGAATTCACGAAACAATTGGCGCTATAGACAACAAAAATATTTTTATACTTATCGAAATTGCCAGCACCGATCGGAGAATTTACTAATCGGACGGCAGTTTACTTTTACGACTGATTACAAACCACAGCACGGGAACAGTGCATATTATTTAAACAAAAAAGGGAGAATCCACTTTTAAACGAATTTTGCTGTCATTCATGTTGATTCATTTTTTTCGAGTAGAATTAACCTGAAAGTCATACCAACTGCTCAGAAGTCCTGCGTCTATGACCTAGCTATACAACCCAACAAAATTTTGCAACATTTAGATTTTAAAACCTGAGATGTATATTGTTGACCTCTCAACTCGCCTGGAACAAAGTTTCCGTACATTTGCTTCTGGATCTATTGTGTTAATAGTCGTATAGCTATTACAATATCATATACGTAGTTAGTAACGTCACCATGAATATAAATAGAGCCAACTTCCGTTCTACTACCAATTTTAAACGTCTTGGTTTTATATAAACCCATCTATAACCCAAGCTTTACTAATTCTTAAGCAATGTAGTATCCTGTGTATTGTTATTCATAGAGAAATCATGTTATAATGGATCAAATGGTAAAAAAATTTTTAAGTATAATGCGAAAATTCGGATTTTCCCTTAGAAGAAATTACTCTGCGAATTTGCAAATAGGATTTGGAATAATGTTAATGCAAATTTGTAACCTTGATGTAACCTTTAACAATCTCGATTGCGTGTTATTACTTGAATAACCGCGCTATAATATGTAAATAAAATTTGAGTGGTCTGAAAATATTTGGGTTAATTCTTAATGAACCAATCGCTTTCATAATAGCAACGAAGAAATATTAAAAATCTATTGAGATAACAATGAAGACAATAAGCAGATTTATATATTTCTCATTTGGACTTATTTTATATTTTGATATCGATAGAATATTCGTAACGCTAAAGCGTACTCTCTTCAAATATAAACAATCTTAATTCGTATTAGTTGCTAAATTAACTTGAACAATGCATGGATTGTTTAGACTAAAATTTATCATTGTTTACGAACTTTAGGCGTTGGCTAAACAATTCTTGTTAAAACCCAAGTTGGTAATATTTTGTCCTTCATAATTTTGTTCAGAAAATGGCACTGTGTATTTCGAAAGTCGATGACTAATTAAAGCAGTTTATTAATCGATGTTCCAAGATGGTCATTTTGCTTTTTAGATTTAATTTTTATCATTAGTTTTACTAACGACGCACAATAAAGGCTTGAATGCATTTATTGGTTACGTAAAAGTTCAGGCAATGCAGTCGTGCAGCATACGTTCTGGGGATTGCACAATATATCACCAAACAACACCGTCAAATTAATTATAAATTCACTATAAATTTTAGCGCGCGGTAAAATCATTTTCTCTTACTCATTGTACATGAAGTAGTCCTTCAATAGCTTTTAGTTTGGTTTAAGATTATTTATGGAGTCCAGTTTTATTCAACTTAAACATCAGAAAATTAATTTTGAAGCAGCAATTTTGCATTCCTTGAGGAAACAAATCAGAAAATTAGCTATTAAAGTTAACGCGACAAACATTAAACCTTTGGTGGAGTTAAGAGAACTGATGGCTGGTATGAACAAATCAATTGCGATTAATATATCAGATAAAGAATTTCCGAATGTGTTGACAGGTCTGTTAATCAGGATAAACTGATTCTGCTTAATTTGAAAAAATATGTTGAACGAAACGACGTGCGTAAACTAAACACGATCATTAAGCATTATATTGACGCCAATATAATAAAGTGTTATAGGGTTAGTTAGAAGCCTGATGTTCCACGCCAGGTTAACATCAAATTATCTAATCGATTAAAAAACACAAATTGACGTTACTAACACAAGGAAAAATGAAGAAAGTGTGTTTTGAAAGGTCTTCATTATTGGAGAAAAAACTTGTCTGCAAAAAATTGTGCCACGACAATAAGAAATACAACATTGAACGATAAAATTCGTGAAAATGCAAACCCAAAAATTTGTGTATTTACATCGAGCAGTTTTCACATCGGTGGTCAATTATTTAAAACTGAAGGGACTGTCGGAAAATCATTAATCAACTCAGTCAGTAGCACTAGATATAGCGAAACAGATGAAAAAAATGGAAACCAAATCGACTGAATTATTAAAGAACGCCACAAACGTAGTTAAGTCATTGGACAAGTTGACTTTGCTATACGTAAATGTTAGAAGTATAAAAATTGAATAAATATCTGTTGTAAAATGTTCAATAATATTTTTAATGTCATTATTGTTGAAACATGGCTTTGTAAGGATATTGCAGATCAAGAATTCTTAATACAAGGCTATTCAATAACGCGTAAAGACAGAAGAGTTAATAAGCGTGATGGAGTATTCACTTATTGTAAATCTGTGTTATACCCAAACTGGTACATAAAAAGGGATATATTTCCCCTATTAACTTCATTTCTGTTCAAATTGTTACAATGATATTAATTTATATTAATTGTCGTTTGTACAATTTGGGTTTGGTGATTTTAGCAAACATCTTAGTTGTGAAATAAACAATTTTTTATCTAGTTATGTTTTAGCAAAATTCATAAAAGAATCTACAAGATGTCCCAAACGCCTAAATCATGCATACTTAAAGACAGAATCGGTATGTTGCTATAGCTATGAATCTGTTGATTACTTTAATGAACTTGATCATGTGCAAGTTTTTCCTAGTTGGAGAATTCCCAGAAATATAACTCACGAAATTACGGCTACGAATGCACATGTTGTGCCCCAGAATTAACCGGGAGTATTTTGGAAGTTTAGACAGAGTCGTTGATTACGATCGTTTTTTTCTATGGACTATAAGGTCATCTTTTCTTCTGTGCCTGCACAGAAAAATAGTCTTTTACATAGTTCCAATTTTGTCGATATACTAACAAAAACGGTGGAATAAATGTTTGGTGAATGAATTAAAATCGTCACAAATCTTAATCCTTGCGATACACGAGTTGTAACGTTATCTAATGTCGATCGCGTAATACTTAGATGAGTCACCATTCTTCTATAAAATAAATAATAGCAAAGTAATCCAAAGATAATCGGATCAATATGTAATAAGCTAATCGTCTGCATTATAGCATCAAAGATATAAATTCAAAGGCCTATCAGATATCAAAAGAGACTAATAGCGCATCCATATTCGTTTATCTTAAAACCATCTTGACATGAATTAGACTGCCAGCAGAACAGCGGCCAAATGGTCTAATATTAATCGTTCAAATATCTTCAAAAATGAAAAGATTAGTCTATAATCGTTGACATACGTTGGCCTACCAACATTACTCAACCACTTGACAACTGTCGTTATAATATTACATCGTATTGTGCTATCCTTAAGTATGTTTAAAAAATCACAAAGTGTATGCAATAAGGTTAAAGGCAGTTGACGTAGGTTATCAATAGATTTACTAAGTTGATCTCTTTGTTTAAAGTTTTTAATTTGAACATTATTGTTACTAATATATCACCGTCTATAACAAATTGTAAGATCTGGTTTTTCGGATACCAGAAAGCTCAATTATATTGCTATCTTTTTGGGCATTACAAATTAAATTAAGCTTGATTTTGTTTATTACCGTAAAATTTCAGTTATTTGGCTTTTATTTATTGTACACATTCTGATATTGTAACGCATTTGATAGAAAATTTAGGATTTGAATCCAAACGAATAATTATAATTATTTTTTAGAATGAAAATTTCTTTATTTGGATTCAAATCACACATATACTATCGAACAAATTGGGAAGCAGAACATTTACACTAAATGAAAGATACCGCATCAAATAGATATGTACAGTAGGGCATAAAATCAGACTTAGATTTCACATTTAAATAAATGGATATCAATAAATATGCTATTCGCTTTATCAGCACAACGAATACTCTGAAGTGTTATCAATGCTTGCGCTAAATCAAATCATGATATAATTAAAAGAATACGGATAAAGTATGATTGCTTTAATGAATAGTTTTAATATAATGGTTAATAATAGAAATAACGATAACTTATTCTACGAAGGTCATCTAGCCAGATATTGTAGAGGATGTTAAATCCTCCGCCTTTTGTAAAATGACCTTGACTGATAAATTTAAACCACCATAGCTGATTGTAACGAACTTTATTTAAAAAGAATTTTTTCTTTTTATTTTGTTTAAATACTTGATTTTAAAATTGTGCACTATTTTCAGTTTTTGAGTATCTCGCTCCTTGACTGGTATTGTAATTTTGGTCTGCTGCATTTTAACATTTTTTCCACATTAAACGATTATTTCAACCTCAAATATATTGCTCCATCAATTGCCTTTTTGTTCTAATATAAAACAGAAAGGAACAGGAGCCTAGGAACAGGTATAATTATTTGTATCTTTGGTTCAAGTCTTCCAACTCTCTAGATAAATTACGGTGCGAAACAGTTTCCAACTTTCACTTTCCGATTGCCAAACAGTAAGTGTCGATTTAATTGTTATCTCCTATACTCATGGATACCGATATTAAATTCGAGGACACAAATAGGTTAGTGCAGGACATAGCGGACTTGAACTTAAATGACGCAAGCAATAATATAAGCATATCAGACTCTACTGTGAATTTTAGGACTTCCAGCGATCTGGCATCTATGGGGCTTACAGACACGAATAAGTTAGGGGCCTCAACAAAATTTGGCGACCGCGCCAGGACCAAGAATATTAAGTCTACCACAGTATAAATCAGAAAAACATTCAAGTTGGGTAGGAGATGCCCAAATGATACTCAGTGCTTATAATATCGTGAACCCTATGGAGAAATTTGTTGCAGCATGGATGGCATTGCCTGAAAATTTCTGAATTGCCTTGGAAAATTTCAGAGACAGAACTGTAGAAGAAAAGCCGTACAATGCATTTGAGTTATTAATGGCTGAAATTCAACAGAGATATCAGCCTGGAAGATTAGCGCAAATGTGCGAACTATTACGCTTAGAAAAAATGGGGCGTCAACTACCGTCCGAATTTTATGAACGCCTTTGCACAAAAGCTTCCAGGTTGAATAAATCTAGAGATGTAGTCAACTCCATTTTTACAGCTGAGCTACCAATTAGGCTCAGAACAACATTGGAAGTATTTGACACAATGAACATAGATTGGCCAACAAAACTCAGAGGGTTAGACGGCGTGTATAAACAGCAAGAACCAAAAGTACATGCTGTAATAGCAGATTCTGTAACGATGCAGCCAGTCA
This sequence comes from Eudiplozoon nipponicum, assembly GCA_029291075.1. Classification (NCBI taxonomy): domain Eukaryota; kingdom Metazoa; phylum Platyhelminthes; class Monogenea; order Mazocraeidea; family Diplozoidae; genus Eudiplozoon; species Eudiplozoon nipponicum. The sequence goes on from JAQBSW010006999.1 coordinate 28,557, forward strand.
GGGCAGATACCGCAAACCACCTGACTATACAAGAAACTTTGCGTTTCTTATGTAGAGAAGTTGCTAGCTTGCGTAGTGATATTCCACAACTTTAGAGTCAGGATAAGTATAATAGACGCCGAGGGAGTCACTCGCGTCAACGTTTCGAAGGGCCACGCGGATGGTGTAAGGCACATTGCGAATACGGACGCAGTGCGAAGTGCCAAGGTGAGAATTGTATTTACCCGCGATTAGGTGGACCCAGATGGAAAGGAAGCACAAAACCGGTTGAGAGAAATCTATCACCGGGAAAAGGACAAAACCCCCGCTAGTAGGAGCCGTAGGGGGGTTCCATTGCAAAGGCTCCCAGATAGGTCTTTAAAAGGCATACTCAAAGCTAAAGATGCGACTAGAGCAAATAGCACCGAGATAGAAGGCGAGAGTCCGATTCTCACTAAGTGGTGATCTTGAAAACATTGCCAGATTGTCCAGCAACAAGTTCATTATTAAGGATGAATTATCTGGATTAGAATTTCTCATTGATACGGGTGCTAAGGTAAGCATAGTTAGGTCAGACGTGGTGGAAGCAGATTGCCCACACATTTGATTATCAACTATGGGCCGCTAACGGTAGTCCGATTGTAGTAAAAGGGATGAAAGAAATGTCGGTAACATTAGGCCAGAAATCTTCCTTCCGATGGAATTTTCTAGTAGCCGAAGTCAAGGACCATATCATTGGCATGGATTTCTTGACACATTTCAAGCTGACATTAGACCCCAAGGCTAGGACTATCGCAGAAGGCGTAGGGATAGCAGCACCTACTGATTCTAACACGTCGGCAGTTAGAACAGTCCTCTTACCTCGTCCATCAGTCGCACATGACTTTGCCGATATAATCGAGAAGCACCTAGCAGTGTTTCAACCTTTTAGTGCCAAAAGGATAGGTCTGAAGACAGGAGTAGAACACCAAATAGAATTGGTGGCTCCGTTGCCTTGTTCACCAAAGGCTCAACCATTGGCACAACACAAGCAACAAGTTGCTTTGTCAGAATTTCACCAATTGCGCAAAGAGGGGATTTGTAGAAGGTCAAATTCCAATTTTGCTTCCCCAATAGTGATAGTTCCCAAACCTGAACCGGGTCAATGGAGGGTTTGTGGGAATTATCGTCTATTAAACTCAGTGACGAAGGGTGATTCTTATCCTCTCCATAACCAGAGTACTTTGCTCCGAGATATAATGGGATATGAGGTTTATTCAACTTTAGATCTCCAGAAAGCGTACTATCAGGTACCAATGGAAGAAAGTTCAATACCACTCACCGCAGTCAGATTTCCAGAAGGGGGATCGCATGAATTTCTTCGAAAGCCTTTTGGTTTGAAAAATGCCAGTCAGACATTCTAGCGTTTGGCTGAAGAAATCCTTCAGAATTGTCCATTTGCGAGGGTGTATATGGACGACATAATAATTTTTAGTCGCTCATGAGACGAACATCGCACGCATTTGGAAACGGTTTTGACCAGGCTGGAACAATATGGATTATTGGTCAAACCTAATAAGAGTAATATTGGTTGCTCTTCAGTTAAATACCTTGGGCATATACTTTCCAAAGACGGAATTAAACCTTTGGAAGACAAGGTCCAAGCTATTAAGGACGTAACGGAAACCCAAACCGTACGCCAGTTGCGAAGGTTCTTGGGTATGATCAGCTATTATCGTCGATTCATTCCAGGTCTAGCCGGAATTCTTGGATCGTTAACAAGCCATCTCACTCGTGAAAAGAGCACGATCAAGAAGTCTTGGCCTATAAACTTGAGTCAAGAAGACCGAGAAAATTTCCAAAAGGCCAAGAAAATGTTAAGTGACGTAACCACATTAGCACCTGTCGATTGGGAAAGACTTTTCGAACTAATCACAGATGCCTCAGATGTTGCATTAGGAGCAGTGCTACAGCAAAGAGATCAGGACGTAATAAGACCGATTGGGTTTTATAGCCGTAAGCTTAATGATCGAGAAAAACGTTATGATACGTTTGACAAAGATCTTCTAGCAGTGTATGCCGCAGTGCTACACTTCGAGCATTACTTAGACGGGCATAAGTTTAAGTTATTGACCGATCATAAGCCATTGATCAGCATACTTGGTAAAACAGCTAGGCTTAATTATTCTCGTAGAGTAAATTCCCAAATAACACGGTTAGCAGAGTTCGATTTCACTGTGTCTCATATTGCTGGCAAAGAGAATGTGGTAGCAGATGCACTTAGCCGACCGAATTAAGCTGATGTTGAGCTGATATTTCAAGGTCCATTGAAAAATTTAGATGAATCAATGCACGATTTTGTTAGTCAAATCGAGGAAGTGCAAGGATCGGATCCCTTTACATTAGTATTGTCCAAAAGACCAGGATATATTCGTAAGCTCATAAGTGGCAAGTGGTTGTTATGCGAAACATCTAGAAGTCAACCACGACCATATGTGGCACTGGAGTTACGAGCCAAGATTATCCAAGTGTTACATGACATGTGTCATCCATCCATTAAAGCCACCATTCGATTAATCAACGACAGATACGTATGGCCGCACATGTCTAAAGACATACAGGTATGGATAAGAGCCTGTGCCAAGTGTCAAACGTGTAAGGTGTGGAGACATACCAGAACCGAGAAAAAGAACATTGGAATACCAATCGGACGGTTCAGACACGTACACATAGACATTGTCGAGATGCCTGAAGTAAATGGAAACAAATACTTGCTGACAATGGTAGATAGATTTAGTTGTCAATTTGAAGTGGCAATTTTAAAAGACATGACAGCGCAAGAAGTCTTGTTCGCGTTTCTACATAATTGGATATCGCGTTATGGTGTTCCGGAAAAGGTCACTAGTGATCGTGGTAGTCAATTTATGTCTGAGTTTTTCGTAAGATCCCTCAACATCATGGGAACCATTGTAATACATACTAGCGCGTATAACCCACAAGCGAATGGGATGGTAGAAAGGCTACATCGTGAACTGAAAGCTGCATTAATGTGTACTAGTGGAACAAGCTGGATACACAATCTTCTTCATGCGCAACAGATATAGGGCACAATTATATACTTCCATGGCAGAACTGGTTTATGGAGAACCATTAAGGTTGCCTGGAGATCTTCTAATAGAAACTCTAAATAGTCTTGATTGGGCTTCTAGTTATGTAGATTGGTTCGTAGGAGCACTTAGAGACAAGATGTGTCGTTTGGCCCCAACCAAGACTAGAAAAGCTAAATCCAAATGCTACGTGTCCTCTGATTTAAAATCGGCTTCGCATGTGTATATAACTAATGAGAATAGGAAGAACTGCCTGACACCATTTTACGAAGGACCATACAAGGTCAAGAGGATGACTGACAAGAATGTCATCATAGAAATAAATGGCATTGAGGATTGTGTTACGTTGGATCGCTGTATTCCCCAGTTTATCTGGATTGACGGTATGACTGAATTAACAGATGCGTCGAATGACCGTTCCATGGGCGAATCTGATGTGTGCAATCCCACCATGCAGACACATAATGAAATGCAGAACTCTGAAGCAGCGTTGTCTAATATAGCAAAATCTAATTCTTCTGAATCACAGCATGAAAACCATTTGTCGATACCAGCTGATTTTGAAGAACCAGTGCATGTTGTACCGGGCAAGATGACAACGTCAGGGGCGCCAGTATGCACAACCCGTTCTGAAAGAATACATCGTCAGCAAAAGAATTATGATTACGTCTATTATTAGTCGTTCCTCTTTTTTTGAGAAGTTGGTGTATGTAGAGGATGTTAAATCCTCCGCCTTTTGTAAAATGACCTTGACTGATAAATTTAAACCACCATAGCTGATTGTAACGAACTTTATTTAAAAAGATTTTTTTCTTTTTATTTTCCAGAACATTCTTTGTTTAAATACTTGATTTTAAAATTGGCGCTATTTTCAGTTTTCGAATATCTCGCTCCTTGACTGGTATTGTAATTTTGGTCTGCTGCATTTTGACATTTTATCCATACTAAACGATTATTTCATCCTAAAATATATTGCTCCATCAATTGCCTTTTTTTCTAACATAAAACAGAAAGGAACAGGAGCCTAGGAACAGGTATAAATATTTGTATCTTTGGTTCAAGTCTTCTAACTTTCTACATAAATTACGGTGCGAAACGGTTTCCAACTTTCACTTTCCGATTGCCAAACAGTAAGTGTCGATTTAATTGTTATCTCCTATACTCATGGATACCGATATTAAATTCGAGGACACACATAGCGGATTTGAACTTAAATGACGCAAACAATAATATATGCATATCAGACTCTACTTTGAATTTTAGGACTTCCAGCGATCTGGCATCTATGGGGCTTACAGACACGAATAGGTTAGGGGCTTCAACAATATTGACTTTTTTCTCCATTAACTGTATTAATATACTAGAAAATTATACATTATATAAATTGTATTAACTATCGTTATTAGTAAACAATTGGAGATCATTATTCTCACTCGTTTATGCATATTTCCTCATTGAAATTGTACCTTGATCATCGATTTAATAAAACAAATTTACAAATATTAATTAATTTATGTTCACTTCCGCTCGAAGTTTGCTTTCATCATAGGGCTGACTGCTTCATCCTTATACGGATGTGTTTTGCGAAAAACATTCTGTTGAAATAATGCCCGCCCTAGATAAGACCCTTTGTTCGTTCTCTGTTTAAATATGGCTATAGCCACATCTTCCCCCCTCAGGAATCGGCCTTGGCACCCTGCTTAAATGATCAAGTGCGATAGCTCGTGCTCCATCGGGCATGCTAACAAAAACTATATTTTGCTCTGAGACCACCCCTTCCACGCGATACGGCCCATCAGTGACAGCCTGTAGGGCCATGGGCTCGACCTTTGCGAACATGACATAGTCGCTGATGATTAGGCAAATGCGTGTCGGTTGCCTTGCATAGCCTTGTCGCTGTGTGGCGCTTACATATTCAGTTAACTGTTTAAGTCGATCCTGAATATCCGTTATGGTGTAGTGTTCATGGGATCCTTGGATTACAGGTTCATCTGACAGTCTTATGTGCCCTCCATTAATCATGGTCGTTGGAGCGATTCCCATAGCTGTTGGGATTGTAAAGCGCATGGCCCGCTCGAGCAAATGTAATTTGTCTCTCCACGTTCCCGGGCTGTCGTGGCACCAAAATCGCAGTACTTCTTTCATCGTCCTATTTGCGTGCTCAGAGTTGGTCTTTGAGTGATAAGTGGCTGTGCGGGAATGCTTTATGTCAAGTTCTTTGCACCACTGATTAAATTCTTTCGACTCACACTGTGTCCCTTGGTCGGTAAAAATAACTTGGGGTACACCAAACCGACTGAGCCATCGCTCTTCTAAGCACGTTATAATTTTGTCTGTTGTGATATTCTTCAGTGGTAAAAACTCGTCCCATCGGGTAAACTTATCGACCATGGAAAACACATAGGATATCCCACCGCAAGCTAACTTCAGTGGACCTACCAGGTTGATATGTAGAAACTCGTTTCATGCAGCGACATTGAAAGTAATCGGAGTGACTTTTTCCCGCTTTTGTGACTTACAACTTTGACATGTAGTGTAATGTTGACAATAGTTACGAATTTCTTTGGACATGCCAGGCCAATACAATCGTGACTGCAATGTATCAATGAATCGCCCGGCGCCGGGATGTCCCAACGTTTCATGCCAAAAGGCCACTAATTCTGTTCTTATCGATTGTGGCACAAACCATTGCATTGTTTGTCTTTCTTTCCACACCAACAGGCCGATCTGTAGGCTCAACGATTTATACGGTGCGGATATCACTGTGCTGTTTATTAATTGATTGGTTATTTACTGGCACGTGGCATATTTTCCTTGTTCTTCAGAGATATTTATAAGTGGCGAAACCCGCACAGCGGAAATTGCTGCCGCATTCTCGATCCCGGCTCTATGATGAATTGATATATCGTATTCTTCCAGCTCTTCAATTATGCGGTGTTCACGTTTCTTCTCAATACATAGTGATTTCTAATGCACCAGCGCTTTGTGGTCGGTAAAGACGTCTGCGTATTCATCGATGACAAAATATCTAAACTTCCGTAGCGCCCAATGTACCGCAAGTAATTTCTTTTCTGTGACGGTATAGTTCTGGTCCGCCTTAGTGAGTATGCGACTTATATATTGCGCAGGACGTCCGTCAGCTTGTAACGCCGCTCCTATCCCACTATCTGACGCTTCTGTAACAATTGACATATTACCTTACGGGAAAGTCAAAATAGTTGCCTCTATTAATTTATGCTTGAATACCATAAACGCTTCTTGAGCCTCCTCCGTCCAACGAAACGGTATATTGGCACTAGTTAACTTTGACAAGGGTTGTTGCATAACCGCCATCCCTGTGAGATATGGTCTATAGAAATTCACCATATTAATAAACCGGCGCAATTTTTTCTAGTAGTAGGCACCGGATAATCCTTGATAGGCTGTACATTCGAATCTAACGGCATACATCCCTCCGCTGAAACTGAGTGCCCCAGGAACCGCACTTCTCGACCTATCTGAACCTTTTCTGGATTAAAGTGTAATCGCCATTCTACAGCTTTGTCCAAAATCTTCTGCAGCCTAACACGTAATTCTTGTTCAGTAGTGGCCCATATAATAACATTGTCCACGTAAGCTGTAGTACAAGTTAAGTCAGACACGAATGAGTGCATCATTTTTTGGAACAATTTCCGTTTTTAAGACAAAATGGTACCAGGGTGAATTGGAAATGACCTTATGGTATCTGTTCTGCTAACTTCTATCGGTCTTCGGGCCGCACTCCTATTTGCCAAAAACCATGTTTAAGATCAAGCACGGCAAACCGTTTGCCTTCCGCTAGCTGTAGGAATAGATCACGCAGAGCCTGCATGGGATATGGGTCAGGTTTAGTTACTGAAATCAGCCGCCGGTCGGAGCGAACCATCCTTTTTCATAACGTAAACCATCGGAGCTCGAAAAACAAACGATCTTGGTTCAAGAATACCAGCTTCTATCATTTTTTGGGTTGGTCAAGTCGCCGCTGCTAATTTCTTTGGAGGAGCACCATATACTTTTGGTGGGTCGTAACATTCATTTAGTTCTAGTCATGGTTCAAACTGGTCGACCGTCTGCCCTGGACGTTCGCTGCAATCAGGCAGTTGGAATATAATATATATTGGGTTTGAAAATTCTTCCACCACCCGGGCAGACAACTGGGATGCATATAGACTTTATTGAATTTATGCTTTCAGGCCTCGATATGCCTACACCCTTATTTTGACAGTCTATCGTCTTAACCCATTTTTTAAAGAAACCAAGCTCAAATAAGGGCGTTTAGGTATTCGATACAACAGAAGACATGGTAGATATTTCCATTTATTAAAAATTTCGTGTCCCACTCGCCCGCAGCCACCATCGATGCGCCCGATGCCTGACATAAACTTCCTGTCGTATGTTTTACGTAGTTTAATGGCCAAGTCAGTGGTAATACCGACACATCAGCTCCAATATCCAATTGCATTATTACTGGCTGTCCGTTGAAGAGTTCTAAAATTTTAACTTTAATAAAAATCCTTACATTTGGCAACGTTTCTCATACTTCTTCTTCTTCTTCAAAGCCATCTGGCCGTTCTCTAGGAGCAGTATACTGGTTTTGCTGACAATTAGATGACGTATTCGTCGAATCTGGTTGTAACCGTCTGTCGCGGAATTGATTATTATGCCGCGAAGAATTCCAATACGGCATGTTGCTCCGGCCAAATGTTGTAACTGGACCAATGCGTGGAGTTGCAGCTGCCACTTTGTTTGTCATCATGGCCAAACTTTGAAGAGACTGAAGTCTCTCTTCCAGGCCTCGCTGGGCGTTGTATATTGCTCCGTATCTGATAGGATCCAGCAGCATAAACATAATGGCCTCATGCGGTTGCTACCCGGGTAAAGACTCAGTTAGCTTGGAGAACCTCCGTTTGATGCGCGCCATGGTATCCAGTGGCATCTCAACCAGTAATCGTTTGAGGCTGCACAATTCTGAAAACACCCCCTGGCTCGGAAGTGATCCAACACGCGTCTTTTTTACTCTTCATACGTGAGGTTGACCGGCAATTCTAATTGGACTTCTAATGTCCGGTACACTTATTCTTGGACAGCCACATGCACATAAGGTGCTTCTAATGTAAATTCTTGGACTCGAACTGATGCTTCAAATTTTTCGAACCACAACTGTGTCCTTTCCACATCTAGTGGTGCCAAAATGAGCTTAAATTCTGATTACATTCTGAAATAACTCGTCCATTCATTCTGATTCCTCTTCGGCGCGATCGCCATTGTTGTGTTCACTTAAATTGTGTGAGCCATGCACTAGGATATCGCCTGTGTTTATTATCAGTGTATCGTCTAAAAGCGACTTAATTAGGCTTAATTCTGTAGTTAAATTGTTCATTTGAACAGTCAGTCGTTGGATCAACGTTTCTACCTCTTTAGAAGTCATTGGTAAATGTACTACAATTGTTCTATTTTTACACTATTATATATATTATTTTGCTCGCACAACGAAGATCGATTTAATAAAACAAATTAAAAAATATTAATTAATTTATGTTCACTTCGGCTCAAAGTCTACTTTTATCATAGGGCTGACTGCTATATCCTTATACGGGCGCTTCTGCGAAGAATTTCTGTTGAAATAATGACCGCCCTAGATAAGACCCTTTGTTTGTTCTGTCTTAAAGATGGCTATTTCCACAATATGCACATTAAAGCATAAAATCAGGGTTAATTATGTGTAAATATATAGAAACATGTTTGTTATTCGTTTTATCAACAAAAAAGATTTTGTCGTATTATTACAGTATGCGCTAAATTAAAGCATTATACTGTTATTGTAATAAAGACAAAATAAGGTAACTTTAATGAATAGTTTCACTTAATAGTAAATAAAAGAATTTTTTTCTACGAATGCCTTTTGGTTCATTAATTTACAAATCAAGATCAAATTTGAATACAGGATAATAAATAACTGAAATGAGAGCTATTACAATGATACAGAACGCGGGTTTTCAAAATATAATATTACATTTGGTGAAGAAACTATTTTCAATAAAAGATTTTACAAACAGCAATAATCCTGTTCCATTACTTAACCAAAGTCAAAATTTAATAGATTGTAACCAGCGACTCCGTGTTACAACCAAATGATTTTCTATTTTGACAAACATAGTCCCCTTTAAGGTCAAATAGTCTAACTCTGGTTTTACACAATATTTCTCTTAATTGTGATTTTAGCAACAATCTCTGTTAGTTGCAAGCAGTTTTAATTGAGATTTCTTGAACTGCAAATTTAATTGTAATTAATAGGGTTTTGTTTAATAATAATACACACCCGCGCGCAATACGCAGGTAACATGCAGTGGATTTTTTTTGTCTCCGTGTTCAAACATTGGATTAACTTGATTTACATGCCTTAACCATTTTTTACACAACTACTAACAGTTTAGTTATGATTCTGTTGATCCAAACATCAGGTGTTTCTCAATCCTTTATCCGAAATTCTACAGTTCAATGGATTTATGTGTTAACACTCAAAACCTAGCAAACGGTGGACTAATTATTTGTGGTGCTTCTTATCATTGCTTTTACACGATTTCTCTCCATCAATTATCAGTCAATATTTTTTGTTTTTCTTTTCAACAATTATCAATGGCTTTAAACTAAATTGCTAATCAGTCCGGATTTATATCCTCGTACATTTTCAATCATTTACATGAATTCATCACGATTCAGCCCATTGTGTTTATTTTGATTACTTTTGCATAAGACATTTAATTGTGCTGACCATATATTATTTTGATTAACAGTGAATTGATTCATGCATTGCAACATAACATTCAATAAACGTCTGATGACATGGATGAGTCTTCTCACTTCACCCTTCGGAAAAAGGTCAGGGGCTAATCATAAGAACGGGTAGTAACAACAGACACCATGATTATGTAGGAATGGGTCAATTTTACTTAATAGACAGCAACACCGCAAAACCTATTAATTTAACTACAAAACCTCATACATAAATGGTGACGCGTTTCGTCGAACTCACAGCCAACATAAAATTAATCAGTATCTAGCCATTGAGAACATCAAGCACTTTGGATGAATGTTACACAAGAAAGTAAATCATGAGATACAAATTACAGCAAACCACCCTCTCGAGATCACAATTCTCGAAGACAGCCACAGAATAACGGTTGAGGACGATGTAACACTGCCAATTATACTCGAATGCACACACACATAAGATGGCGTCCATCTCAGGAAAAGCAGGAAGCCAGATGTCCCTAGGTAGACGCACGCCTTCCGAGCTATAAAGATGGAGCTGAAAGCCGCTAAAATCAACTTCGCCAAGGAAATCATGATGCGACTATTCATAGAGAAGCTTCCACCTCCAGACAGTTTTGCTGACCACGGGCTGAATCCCGACATCTCTCCAGCAACAGAGGTAACGAAACTAATGTGCATGAGATTACACTTTCCGGTCACGCTGCCTTTGGTTTATCCTTCTGGTCACAACTGAACTAATTTGTTACTAGGTTCGCAACACCTAATACATACTTGCATATATATTAGTTTTTCCAACAAACAGTATCTAACTGTAATATATTGAATTGAATGATGTCATGCTTACCGCGAAATGTGATAACTGATATCGATGAAGGCCAGAGTGTATGGTTTACTGGAGTAACAGGTGTTCGGAAATTGTTGTAATTCTCAATTTGGGTGAACTTTAGCATAAATTTATATCCATCAGGTTGGTATCATGTACCGACTTGGAAACCATAGTGTTAGTATCCGGTACTCATCGATTTCAAAAAAGGTATCAGTTACTAACACAATATCCATAGTGTTAGTATCCTTTACAGATTCGGTATATATATTATATAGTGTGAGTTAGCGTTGAAGTCGCATTGTCGTTGACTTTAGATGTTAGCTTCACTATTACAGGTTTACACATTCGTCTAGGAGATTGTACCGTCCTATTATTCCACATTCTTCTACCAAATATATAGTGGTTAAAGGGCGTAATACCGGCTCCTACTGATGAGTCGCCAGTAAGCACGAAACGAATGTGCATGAGATTATACTTTCCGTTCATGCTGCCTTTGGTTTTTCCTTCTGGTCACAACTGAACTAATTTGTTACTAGGTTCGCAACACCTAATACATACTTGCATATATATTAGTTCTTCGCAAAAAACAGTATCTAACAGAGGTAACTGACGGCGTCAGGCCGCCGCGAGATATAGAGAAACCAAAGTCAGTGACGACAGATCCAACATCAGTGTTTTTTCGACACGCAGAGCAGTAACCCCTCCTGTAAGGTTAGCCGCCTTCATTGTGTACTAATTTTCATTGTCGAGGAGGCGTATGTAACACGCGGCTCCGCGTTACAACCCAACGATTTTTCAATTTTGACATAGTTCCCTTTAAGATCAAATAGTCCAACTCTGGTTTTACACAATATTTCTCTAAACTGTGATTTTAGCAAAAATCTCTGTAAGTTTCAAGCCATTTTAATTGAGATTTTTTGAACTGCAAATCTAATTGTAATTAATAGGGTGTTGTTTAATAATAATACACACCCGCGCGCAATACGCTGGTTACATGCAGTGGATTTATTTGTCTGTGTTCAAAAATTGGATTAACTTAATTTACATGATTCTACTGATCCAAACATCACGTGTTTCTTAATCCTTTATCCGAAACTCTATAGTTCAATAGATTTATGTGTTAACACTCAAAACCTAGCAAACGGTAGAGTAATAATTTGTGGTGTTTCTTATGATTGCTTTTACACGATTTCTTTACATCAATTATCTGTGACAATATTTATTGTGTTTCTTTTCAGCAATTATAATTGACTTTAAACTAAATTGCTAATCAGTCTGGATTTACATCCTCGTACTTTTTCATTCATCTACATGAATTTATAACGATTCAGCCGATTGTGTTTATTGTGATTACTTTTAAATAAGACATTGAATTGTGTTGACCATATATTAGTTTGTTGCCGTCTAGAGTACGATCTGTTTGAATTGATTCATACATTGCAGCATAACATTTAATAAACGTCTGATGACATGGATGAGTCTTCTTACTTCACCTTTCTGAAAAAAGGTCAGGGGCTAATCATACAACAGTCACCATGAATATGTAGGAATGGGACAGTTTTACTAAATAGACCGCTACCCCACAAAACCTATTACTATAACTACAAAAGTTTTACATATTTCAGTACATAACAATTTAAAAAATCATTTTAGAAGAAGGAATTTATCTAGGCACTTTCACATTTGATTGTAAATTTTATAAATTTTTGAAAAAGAAAAAGATTTCCCGCACAAACTTCCATTAAAATAGGAAATACTGCCAATTTTTACAGAAATGATTCTTACTTCATATACCTTCCTTATTTGGGTCATACAGACTCTCGTCCACTTATTTAAAAGGAGTAATTTTGTATAATAGCATAGTCTCCTGAAACATATGGTTTTCAGTGACACAACATGTAGCCTACTAACATATGTATTTCTGAAAACAGGACGTATATGCTTAAAAAATTTACTGTTTACTTCTTCTATCCGGTTAGACAAACTCTTTTTCATTGGATTCGAAGAAAGAGTGTGCATATTCAAAGATAGGTCTAATTCAAATAGTGAAATTTTATCGATGCATATCATTCGATACTATGTTTCTCCTAATTAGCGTTCATCTTTCTTAGTGCACGCAAATATTCTATCTATCTTGGCATCGTCAATAACAACACCATGATAACAAACATAGTTAAATTCTATCAAATAACCGATTTTTTACGCTTGTGTTTTATACAATTAATCTTCAGCTCTAGCTCTGTTCTAATCTATTCTAGAATCCTGTCATGTCTCGAGCGACAGCCAATATTACTGTGTTTATTTCATTATCGGATTTTTTCTATTTCATTTTTTCAACACTAGTAAATAAATTAGTTTACAAAATATTTTCGCGTTTAGTTATTAATATGACGAATCTCCGATGCATTTTATCGTAATAGTAGCAAAAATGAGCGTTTAAAATAAAATAATAAATAAAATAAATAATATCTGTTTTATTATATTGGAAATGTTATGCGTTATTTCATCATATTAGTCAACATTACAAATAAACAATTGCTCGAACTACACCTTAATTATTCCAATTATCAGGTCTGTGAACTTCGATGACAAATCTATAATTATTTATACAATCAAGTATTGCACAAATGCGATTAATTAAGACGACCGTTTTATCTTTATCAGAATAATTGTATCAAAATTGATCTAAAGTATGCAGTAATGATACTGCTGGATTCTCAGATGTTCATTAATTGTATATAATAACTATTAAGATTTACTTATGAGAGACTAAATGGTCATATTTATGTGATGTAATGTCTTTTATATTTTGTACATTTTCTAATATTATTATATATTTGATGGAATCGTTTTGGTTTCGATCCAAATAAAGATATTCAATTCTATTATAATCTAAAGCAGATACTGAATAAACAAACTATTGAAAAATCATGGTTAATAGCCCGTATACTTTTACTGCATTTCTGAGCTGATTCAGTAATACTTAACATGTGAATTTTAGCTGCGATATTATGAACTTTGGTACACAGATTTTTCCTTTTATTAAAAATTTGTCAATGGTCGACTTCCTTAAAATAACTTAAAACCTCATTATTTAACATTTGACCAAATCCGTTTCCAAATAGACATGTTAATTTAACTTGTGTAACATTACGGTTCTGCACCATATATGCCAGCAGATAACGGTTCGCATCACTGCAAACATTTTGGTTTCGGAGGATGCTCCATTGTTTAAAAGTATTCCACTTGAATCATTGGAAGTGCGTCTATATGAATCCAATAATAGAAAGAATAACTTGATTTTGATTTAAACCACACATCGTCCATCTAATAGAAAATAATATTTAAAAACTGTACAATATATAAAAGATATCACATCAAATAAATATGTCCATTTAGTCTCATATAGATAAATTAATCTCAATAATTATGATATACGATTTATCACACATCATACGCTATATCTGTTTTGATACAATTATTTTGATAAAGGAAAACGGTCTTTTTAATTAATCGTATTTGTACAATAATTGATTATATAAGTAATTAGAAATTTATCGTCGATGTTCACAGAGCAGTTGATTGGAAAAATTAAGGTATAATTCTGCGTAACATTATGCATAAACGAGAACCATGACTAGAAATTTTTTATTTGTAATGTTGACTAATATGAAGATATGACGCATAAAATTTTCAATATAATAATACAGATAGTAGAAATAAAAATTGCAAGATATTATGCTGTTATTTACAATTATCCCTTTATTAAATTCAACCACAAGGAAATATTATCCTAATCAAAATTAAATAGATCTGTAGGATAGTATATTTTTCGTGTTCAGTACATAAAAATTTAAAAGACATCTTAGATGGAGGCGTTTCTCTAAGCTTCTTTGGTAATTGATTGTGTATTTTGTAATTTAAAAAAAATTAACTTCCCCGCAACATTTCCCACCAAAGGAGGAGAGACCGCCAAATGTCCAGGTCTAAGATTGATTCATGGAGTAAGAGCTATGTCAGGACATTTAGCGATCTCTACTCATTTGGTGGGAAATATTGAGGGCAAGACATTTTATTTTTCAAAAATTTATAAAATTTAAATTCAATTGCCAAAAGGGCTCGGAGAAATGCCTCCGTCTAAAATTACTTTCAAATATTTATGTACTAAATTATGGAAACTATACGATCCCATTAATAATTTATTATAATCAAGGTTGCGGTCTTGATATAAACACCTGACCTATTAATTACTTTCATATGTCAGTATAAACTAAGAATTGTATAGTGTAGAACAGGCAATTCTTCCAGTAGACCGGTTTCGTCCTTATTGGGAACTCATCATGTACATTTTTCAATATTATTATCTATTTGATAGAACATATTTGGTTTGAATTCAAATAATGATTTTCTTTTGGAATGCAAGCCTTAATAAAATTCATAGCACCCTTTCCATGTGTAAAAAAGACATTTTATCAGATGAAAGGGTGAATACACGTCTGCAATTGCGCAACACATCGTTGAAGCATCACACGTATGTTCTCCAGAGGTGGAATTTAAAAAATTGCTAAATACAATAACAAATTGTAGCTAGTCACATACGAAGCCTTATGGATACACAAATTGCAACCGGATTTATACAAACAGAAGAAGCATGTTAAGGCATTGAGCACGAACTGGAGGTGTAGTACGCCATTGATTGGTTTCCTTTATTTTACACTCTCTCCATGTTTACATTTTTCTATATTTGACGAAATCATGAAGACAGTGGATTCAAACAATTCGATACACAATCCAAAAATCAGGCAAATTTTTCTACATTTCTTTTCCTTTCAATTTATATATAAAGAAATTTCCATTTGTAGACACTTCAAAAGAAACTGAGAAAGAAGCGTTTCTGTTATGTGATAATATCTCTTAATATTTTGCCCATGGAAAGGGCACTATGAAAGATATTCTATTCTATTCTATTCTATT
>JAQBSW010007000.1:0-44207 GCA_029291075.1 Eudiplozoon nipponicum
ATATAGTTCAATTATGACCAGAAGGATAAACCAACGATAGTTTGAACAGAAAGTATAATCTCGCGCACATTTGTTTTGTTCTTACTGGCGACCCATTTTTAGGAGCCGGTATTAAACCCTTTACCCACTAAATATTTGGGTGAGAAATGTGGGATAATAGGACGGTAAAATCTCCTAGATGAATGTGTAAACCTGCAGTTGTGAAGCTAACATCATATGTTGTTGGATGACTGGTTAAATAAAATGGGATTGGTGTTTACTTCAAGCACGCAAACTTGATTTAAAGAATTGTTACCACCACCCGCGCAATCAATTATTGTTTAAATTGTATTACCTATATATGTATATGTGGCGAAAGCTGCAAACAGTTAATGTTCGTGACTGCATAGAAATTGTGCAGCCGACATTTCCAGTCAAGTTCAATGTATGCAAGACTGCTAGAGGTGAGAGCCGCATATCTAAATTTGATTTCCATATATATTCAATGCGGTTTGATCCTCGATAGTCAGTTTGCCGTCGTACTCTGATGATGATCATGGAAGGTCGAAACGCGTCAGTGCGTTGCAACTGGCGGTAGTTTTGTTATGTTGTTGGATGACTGGTTAAATAAAATGGGATTGGTATTTACTTCAAGCACGCAAACTTGATTTAAAGAATCATATAAAGTCTTCGACCATGCGACTTCAACGCGAACTCACACTATATAATATATATACCGAGTCTGTAAAGGATACTAACATTATGGCTTTTGTGTCAAAAACCGATACCAAAATTATAGTGCCGAAAAGGTACATGGTACTAACATGATGGACATCAATTTATGCTATAGTTCACCGAAATTGTGAATTATAACAATTTCTGAACACCTGTTACTCCAGTAAATCCATACACTCTGGCCTTGATCGATATCAGTTATCACATTTCGCGGTAAGCATGACATCATTCAATTCAATATATTACAGTTAAATAATGATTGTTGCGAAGAGCTAATACATATGCAAGTATGTATTAGGTTTTGCGAACCTAGTAACAAATTAGTTCAGTTGTGACCAGAAGGATAAACCAAAGGCAGCATGAACGGAAAGTATGATCTCATGCCCATTCGTTTCGTGCTTACTGGCGACTCATCAGTAGGAGCCGGTATTACGCACTTTAACCACTACATATTTGGGTGAAGTATGTGGGATAATAGGACGGTACAATCTCCTAGAAGAATGTGTAAACCTGCAGCAGTGAAGCTAACATCATATAAAGTCTTCGACAATGCGACTTCAACGCGAACTCACACTATATAATATATATACCGAGTCTGAAAAGGATACCAACACTATGGCTTTTGTGTCAATAACCGTACCAAAATTATAGTACCGCCAAGGTACATGGTACTAACACTATGGTTGCCGAGTCGGTACATTCTACCAACACGATGAATGTCAATGTATGCTCTGCATTGCAAATATGCCACCAAAGGTTGTTTCTGGTAAAGCTGCGAAGAAGGCTGCTAAGATTAAGCGCCCGAAGACTGACAAAAAGAATAAGCGAAGGAGGAGGAAGGAGTCTTACGCCATTTACATATATAAAGTGCTGCGTCAAGTGCATCCGGATACGGGCATTTCCTCCAAGGCTATGTCAATGTATGCTATAGTTCGCCAAGATTTAGAATTTAAACTTCTCTGAACACCTGTTACCCCAGTACATCCATACACTCTGACCATTAAACACAAAACGAATGTGCTCGAGATTATACTTTGGGACCATACTGTATTTGGTTTATCCTTCTGGTCATAATTGAACTAATTTGTTACTAGGTGCACAACACCTAATACATAAGTGCATATATATTAGTTCTCCGCCACAAGCAGTATCAAACTATTATATATTTCAGTGAATGAT
Organism: Eudiplozoon nipponicum; assembly: GCA_029291075.1. Taxonomy (NCBI): domain Eukaryota; kingdom Metazoa; phylum Platyhelminthes; class Monogenea; order Mazocraeidea; family Diplozoidae; genus Eudiplozoon; species Eudiplozoon nipponicum. Next base: position 1,894 of record JAQBSW010007000.1, read on the forward strand.
CTCGTCATTATCGCGAATTGTCATAGCTGATAACGATCAAGGCCTGTGTTTATTGATTTCCTAAGGTAACAGGTGTTCAGAAAAAGTTGTAATTCTCAATTTTGGTGAACTATAGCATAGATTGATATCCATCATGTTGGTACCATGAACCGACTCGTCAACCATTGTGTTAGCACCATGTACCTTTTTCGGTACTATAATGTTGGTATCGGGTACTGGCATAATAGCTATAGTTTTGGCAACTTTAGAGACTTTGGTATATATAGGGATATATATATATATATATATAGAGCATATATATATATATATATATATATATATATATATATTATAGAGTGAGTTAGCGTGGAAGTCGCATTGTCGAGACTTTATATAATGTTAGCTTCACTACTGCAGGTTTACATATTCGCGTAGGAGATTGTAGCATCCTATATTCAAACAATCCTCACCCAAATATATAGTGGGTAAAGTACGTAATACCGGCTTCTACTGATGCGTCGCCAGTAAGTAAGAAACGAATGTGCACGAGATTATACTTTCCGTTCATGCTGACTTTGGTTTATCTTTCTGGTGATACTTGAACTACATTGTTACTAGGTGCGTAACACCTAATTCATAATTGAAAATAATTTATGGTGTTCCAGTTGATTCTGTCGATAGTAGATAGCATTTTCCGAGCTAGCATGCACCAACTCTTACGAATTTAAACAAGGCGATCGACAATATCATTTTTTTAGTGCATGAGAATAATTTTTCGTCGTGCACTCATTAAAATCTCTGATCCTTGAGCGGATCAATGGAAACCCCACTCGGCAAAAGACTGCTATCAATTTGAACATGAACTGATTCTTGTTTAATTACATCGTTAATATTCTTGTCAGGTAAGCATAGACGGAGAGAATTGATAAACGGACATCACTACATAGGTTACAATTGACCTGACGAAATATCGTGACGTTGTCCAATAGTAACGAATTAAGCCACATAATATTCACTTTCAAAAGTTAAAATGAAAAGCAAGCAAACTAGGCTAAAAGTTAAACAGTCCACAAGAAAAAAGGTATACGCAAAAACCTTTTAGATTGCACAGACGCATCCATAAGTTAGATACACAAGAAAGCTTAATGCCAAGCTTGTCAACAAGAGAAGCTACATCAGTTAGCACAGGTGACATGCGCATCCAATGTGCTTGTAAGTAAAATACAAATATCTTCAAAGTATAATGCATACATAAGGGTTAACTAAGCTTAAACTAATGTTTCGTTTCAAAATAAGTGAAAATCAAAACCAGAATAATTACATTATTCCCGCAAATATTTAATAGAAAAGTTTTTGTTCCAACATCGATTAGCCGTTACGAGCACAATCCAAGTAGAAAATATTGCATTTTTGGCACATGGTCCAGCTGAAAGTAGTCGAATTTACAATCCCCACCGTACAAAAGGAGAACTATAATGAACACACTGGTATATTGCCATAAATTAATGGTTGTTTGTTCACAATTAATGTTTGCATATTAGACTATCGCAGCTGTCATCATTGCAAACAAATACTAACAGCAAAAAATTCTTATGAAAGGAACACAATGTTACCTTCTATGAACACCATATCAGAGGAAAATGCTAGGTAGCAACGCGTTTACTGACAAATCAAATTGATCAGCTAGTTAGATATAACTAAGCAGAAACATTCTCCATACGTGGCATAGTTAAACAAGCCATTTCAAATACAATCAATACTCGAATGGTGCACATATCTATCAATGAATGCACAAATACAAGCAAGATGGTAAATAAGTACGTGTTAGTGCGCATTTTTGTGCATTTGCATAAAAATATGGCCACCAGTACTTGTGAGTAGTAGGTGTTAAACAAATTGCAATTTTGCTCTAATACATTATTACCATATTGCCTCAGTCAAATTAAATGTGCTATTTTTAAAATTATCAGTTAAACACAACGCCAAAAAAGCTATACAAGCCTAGCCAAAGCAGAAGGAAACCACATTCAATCAAAATTTCCCAGTACTACCGTTTACGTTAGCTTCAATTGCGCGACTATGCGCCCGCGCATCAAATGTATTCCAGCGCAGATCGATCACAAAATGTAGGGGCTCCCCAAAATCATCAAACCCGGAAAAAACTGCACGCTTAATTATGAACTTTGTTTAAATTCGTTTTGTGCTTTTCATTATTTGTAGACTAGAATGAGCGCAGTTCTGAAGAAGACAACCGGCGTCAAATTTTCAAATATAAATGACAAAACTAGTGCGGGATTCGTTTCAGGGAGAGCAATCAAATTATTTACATTTATTGGAACAAGCAATGTCGATAAAAGGAGAACTGATAATTGACTCCCAATAAATTGCTCATGGTCTGATTTGATAGATGTTGCGTATTTGTAGTTTTACCTTCGCTGTCGAAATTGTTAATTGACACTATGTCAGTTTGGGGTGGTGAATTCTGTGCTCGATGATTATAAGGAGCTCGGATCGTGACGAAGACAGCCAGCAGGGAGGATTGAAAAATAAACTATTAAAAGAGAAGAATAACTATTTGGTTTGGCGTCAGACAACTATTTTGACATGAAAAGTAAAGTAGTGAGAAGAAAATTGTATTAGATTCCAGCCGTAGAAAATTCCTACCTTTATCGTTTGATGTTGTACAATTTTTAATTCGCGACAGGATATATTCCCACACTTACTGTTCCTTGATTATAAAAAGCCTTTAAAAAGTGATAATTTAATGATATCTGCAATGAGAGACCAATGCTTTGCAAATTATTTGTCGGCATATTTCATTAAGAGAATAAAGAGAAATGAAAAACACCTAACTTCGTCATGTTTGAATACAGAAAAGTGCTCTATCAAAACGTGAAGTCAATAGTGCACAGTATAATCGCATACACAACAGATGTTCCATTGGCAGCCGACGAATGTTCGTACGTCGACATCGCCAACATTAAGATCATTACCACGTAAGGAAACTGTTAAAGCTGATATACGCAATAAATTGATTCCAACGCATAGCGACAAATCAATAATCTGCATGTCTTCGAACCAGTCATATGCCATTTTTACGTAGACAGCCAAATTCATAATTCTGATGTGTGCCAAGGAAAGCCATTTGCTTATTTGACCATCAAATAATTAATCGCTTTACATAATCAGAAACAAATTTATGTTTTATATAAATTAATTTCAAAAGAATTAAATGAATTTTATCAAATTCACGAACGTAAAATAGACAACAGTCTCATATTTCAATACATAGCAATAGTATAAATAAAATTAGGAATTACTTATTTAACTGAAGCATACCCGTGCCAGAAACGATTGGGTTTTAAAATTTATTTTAATAATAATGCTAATAGTAATAAGCGCATTTAAATATTATAATTAAAATAAAAACGGCGTTGCAAATCACACAAATGACAAAATCGTCTAGATCAACTGCATTAATCATGTGAACAAATGGATAAATAAGTTAATCTATTAATTAATCAACGCTTGCAAACCAATCGCGTTATAATTAGCCTGTTGCAAAACATTTCAAAGCTACAATCAGTCGCATATTCTGACCGGAATTGGTAGAATGAACTTAGCCGGGTGTAATGGGATTCAGCAATCCTCCTATTCCATGCGAAGCTTCTAGTTTGACTTAGCTAAGCAGTAACACTTGGTGTTAAATTGGAAGTTACGCAATGAGAGAAAGCAGCAAGACGCCTTGGGCTTTTTCGGCCATTAAAGTAACTTTTTATTACTGGCATCTGGACAGATACTACTCATCAGCCATGACAGACTATCTAGAACCATCCCCACTACGAATGAGTGACCTAGCTGTCTTTTACAGCTCATAACCGTGAACAAAACTGACTATAATGAATCCATACGACATCATCTGTCGTGCGGGACGAGAAGAATCACATTATCTGCAGTCGTGTGGAGTGGATAAGCGAAAGCAGGTTACTGTAGACACGACTGCCTATTCTCCCCATTTTCATTCTCTTTTCTTTTCTCAATCTAGCAATAGCACTCTTTCAGATGCTGTGAATATGGTAGATGTTAATCATCTCGGATGGCCAAATAGTTCATGTAAACCACAATTCATAAAACTCAGATTAGCTTTTGACGTCAGTGCATTTAATTTGCGAACATCAAAACAAACTTGACAACAAGAAGCTCTTGCATGTACGTTGGATAAATTATAAATTGATATAATTTCCGCGTCTGAAACTAGAATGCAGGATCGTACGAGCCTCAATGAACAGGGTTCACCACCCACAACTTCGCTTTATTGGCTTCGAACTTCTTGTTCCACGGAGTTTTCTGAAGTCAGTAAATAGGGCGTCAGTATTACCCTTAGCTCACAAGCTAAAGCTTATTTAACTGGATGGATCATTGAAAACAGTAGACTTCGTGTGGCACCCTCAATTTTAAATCGTTGACTTATTGTTGAATATGCAGTACAGACGACAGCAAGGATGACCTTTATTCTGATGTAAGCTTTTTACTTAGAGATAAAATTTAATTTAGTCCTCATTATGGGTAACAGGAATGCTCAATTTGAGCGTTTAAATAACGCAGAATTTCGTTTAAATGGAAGATACACTTCAAGTTAAATGCATAAATACAATGTTAAACGACTGTTGGCAAGCTCTGCGTGACAGATTATTCTTAAGTAGGAGAAACACCTGGTGTAGTGTTAGGCGAGGCGCCATATGGCGTCCTCCAGGCCCCGGACAACAGTGGACTCAAACAGATCATCTAGAAATTAGTTATAAAAGGCGTGGTGGCTTCCCTGGTTCTCGTTGGTTTAGGGATACCTATGTCGACTCGGACTTTGAACCTCACCATTGTAGATTTTCATTCAAGTTTTCCAGAACAAGATAATATGAGTAAACAGCAAATAGCTGTAAGCGAACAGGGACAATCTTCTTTCTGATAAAAACGTGAAGATATTCTAAATTCAAAATTAACTGGTCTTGATGACAAAAATTCGAATTAACTTTGGACGAAGATAAGATCAGATATGCACAATGCAGGTACTATTATATTTGACATTGTAGACTCCCGTAGAAATATTAATAGGGTTTCTGTAAATTCTATGTAGATTCTCGAAACTAGGCACCAAATTTCAGCAAGATTATCCAACTTAAGCGTAGTCTAAAAATCAATCTCGAATCCTTTTGGATCAGAAAGGCCGAATAAATGGAAAAACCGTTCGTATCAAGTACTAGCGGATGTTTGTTCTAACTTATCCGCGAAATAGGACCGAGAATATCTAAAGTTAGCAAAACTACAAATTAAAGTAAAAACCATCTAAAAACCGATAAAATAAGTAGTCTTTATAAGTGAGGTGAACACTTCAAAGATCAATTTTCTACCAACTACGTCAGTCCCGATCCCAGAAAATCTACCTGTATTAACAACGTGGAACGTCAATCTCGAACAACCATCAGAGTTAGAAATACAGAATGCAATCCGATACCGTAAACGTAAAAAAATAGAAAGCCCTAATAATTACCTGATCTGCGTTTTGACTAACGCAGCTTTCATTGTTCCAGTAAATTTCTTTTTTTTCATAATATTTCGATCTACATTACCGTAGATCTTCATCAGATCTACAGTAAGAGTAGATCGAAATATTATGAAAAGAAATTTATGGAACAATAGCTAGATTGAATCAAAGCTCTGAATCAAACAATTCAATTAATCAGGTATAAACACAACTCCTTCAAGAAAGCCCTAATAATTTGCTTCCGAGCTTATTTAAGGATAGTAGGTACAAATTCTGGGGTGCCAATTAACCTTTTTCGTAGTATATGGAATAAGACCATGCCATTTACATGACGTGAGTCGACCACCATTCTCTAAAAAAGGCTATCGTAATTCGCGTGATAATCATCGAGGTATAAGCTTACCGCCAGTCGTATCTAATGTTTACTTCGATTATATTACGCCCTCATAGCGCTTCGCTCCAATCAAATAATAAAGAACAAACCGAATTTTGGTCAAGATGAAGTTGTATCGATAATAGTTATACATTAAGGCAAGTTCTTGTACAGGGGCACGTATATCGCCGTCCCACAGAAGTCGTCTCTAGACTTTAACGGTTCATTTGAGACAATTGATCATAAAATGGTGTCGAGAAGTTATAGGCACACTCAATAGCTAAATATTATACGCCCTTTCTAAATAGACAAATATGGTTGTGTTAAGGTCTACAACGAGGTAGCACATAACTTTACTACCAGCAGTGATATTCATGAAGGATGTCCATTTTCGTCAGCTTTGTTTAATTTTATAACAGTTGTTGTTATGAGCATCACTCATCTATACGCCCAGGATGCAGTTATCAAAGTTATCCTGGGCTATACATTAGCCGACCTTCATTGTGTACTAATATTCGAAAATCTGAATTCTGCTAAGGCCACTTTGGATAGACTAGGAGTCGTTGATTCGTTTTTTCGTATGAAAATCGCACCCTTTAAATGCAAGATACTTATACAGAACCAACAACCATTCACTCCAACTCTGACTGCAATGTGAAGAACTGGACGTAATTGACAGGTTTACAAACATTGATAACTATGTCAATAACTCAGGCGATATCTGATGAGGTAAGAATCAGAATCGCGAAGGTTAGAGCAACCTTCACCATTTATGCCGAAACGCGAATAATTTGCTCATTCTTAAAGGTTGCGTTTACAATACCTCCGCGTGTGCAATTTCATTACACGCTAGTGAGACTTAGCTCCTTAGACGTCATTATTTTAGAAGCTTACAAGCATTGGACTATCGGTGTTTGAGAAGCATAGCACATGCAGGTTAGCAAAAAACGAGAGACCAACGGGGACATCCGTATACGAAGTTTTTGATCGACCAACGAGTGTCCTTTGTTATGAAACCAAATAAAGCTCCATCAGCTGTGTTGGCTGTCACTTTTTGCGTTTGTCCTGAATTCGATTTCCCAGTAGAACATTATTCTCTCACCCAGCGCCAGATTGATGTAAGAAACAAGGTTGACAGATTTTGACACAGCAGGAACAGCTCAAGTTAGCCACGTTCAAATTGGGCAGTACGAGACCTGCTTGTCTGCCAGGTTCGGGCCCACATGCGCATAATAGTTCTTGGGTTGAAACTCTACACGATATGGCATGGTGTCGTACTCTGTAATGATCTAATTGTCGATTTGCGGAAGAATCATCTTTGTAACTTTTATTCCATAGTTGGGCAGTTAGCTGCGACGTTTGTTTTTGTTTATGGCGTGATACATTAAAAATCGAAACACTGTTTCCCACTGTTCCCTTGCCTTAAAGCTGACTAAGTAATAATGATGCCATGTAGAGAATTGACTAGATCCTCTTCCTCATTAAGCCTCTTCCTTTAATTATTTTTTTATGTAAATTATTATTTTTGTCACTATTATTAGATATATTTTAACTGTTCACGTTTTGTTCTACTTTTATGGTTATATAGCAGCGAAACAGTCATTAGCGACTTGTGAATGATTGTGTATGCATGATGACTAACGCGTTTGACCTTTCATGGTCGTCATCAGAGAACGACGGTAAGCTTATCAACGAGTTTCACACCGCAACGTATAAGGCATGGAAAATCAAACTGTGGCTCCCACTCCGACAAAGAATATCCCAGCTACTGTTCAGGTTACATGCAAGACTAATAGTAGCGACTGCAGCAGTTATGACTTTCCATACTTCGTGCATACTTACTTTACTTTACTGCGGCTGACTCCTTTTGGAGGATAAGCCGGCTCCATTTTCATGGAGTTTCTTGGGAATTTGGTACATTGCGATTTGATCCATCATGCTGTGATAAAGAACATAAATGGACAAAACGCGTTAGTATGTGCGAACTACGGTAGTTTTGTTTTGTTGTGGAATTGACAATTGTTCAAAATTCCTAAAAAAATTTAAATACATACCAGAATGAACGGTTTTACATCACATAGCAAAGCCTCTCACAGTTAACTGATTTTCTTTCTCTATTCCACATTTGGTTTTTCAGCGGTTTTATAATCCACGATTACACCAAATTAGACTTTTCCATCACACATAACATCCTAACAAGAACTTTCAATAATGTCATCTAACAAATATCTTGCTCTTAATAGACTGTTCTAATGTCCATAATTTGTATTCCAACTATCAAGCCAAGAAAATACCAAAACTAAAAAAGGATTCAGAGAATAGCAACTGGCAATAGTTAAACCTTTTTAACTTTAGAAAATGAGTTTAAGACAATAATAATAAAGATTTGAAGAAAAAGTATGTTTTTAAAAGACAGTAATAATGATCGAACGGTTTCCTATTAACATATAAATTAATTAATATAACTAGAAATGTACTAAGATGAGCAATCTAGTAGTGTACAATTTAAGTAAAAGTACTAATTTACGACATCAACTTACATCCAAGCGTCAATTAAACCAATCTTACTGGAATTTGACTAAGATAGTCTTAAATTACTAGTCGACCCACTTTCGCTATTTTGCCAGACGCAAAAAGAGGACTTTCCCCTGTCTTAATCAAACATCACAGCGTTTTTCCTAGGCCCAGTTAGCGTAAACCAGAAAACGATTGAATGGAAATCGATAAAAATTGTATTTTTTGGTAACACCGCAAGATCGTACAAAAAGAGTTTCAGCTTTAAAATCAACATATGTACATAAAAACAGAGTGACGCATAATTAAATATTGCATATGGTATTATTAAAAGCAAACAAAGAGAGGAGTTGAGAATACAGCTAAAACTGTCGAAATATTCACATAAAATAGTAAAAACCCTTACATAATAACACATTAGCGGTGAAGCAAATATTTGCACAAATTTTACTTAATGTGATGCAACAACCACTGTCCATCCTTCTGAGGTTGAAAGAATGTCCTGAGATTTAGTCTTATCACATAAACAAAATAAGAAAACATTTTAGCTTATATATTTCTTTACAAATGTTAAATACGTAGTATTTAACGCCTGTTTGTTAACGAGGCAATTAAACAATCCGACATTTGAAATGAAAGTCTGTACAAATAAGGTGCAATCTTCACCTGATCAACGAAAATCCAATGTACCGCTCGAATTTATTTTTGTAAAATAAAAGCATACGTTGAGGTGGTGACGGTAGACTAACGCTAAATCAATTGCACTTCGGACAAAAAATGAGCACAATTTTAATGAAAGAACTCACATCCGCAACGCCGTATAAATGCATTATGAAACCCGCAGCAGCCACATTACCCTCTCTTCTACGAGCAGTCCAACTTTCTTATTTCCAAACAAATAATCGATTTAGTAAAATATAAGACGTATTGGTTAGCTTTATGTAAACGACAAATTGGTGGTCAGTTTCAAAGGTGATATGAGTATGCTTTACACTATGCTTGCAAGGGCATGCATATTAAGTTGTTAGAGCCATGTCACACACGCCAATCAACTAAATTACTTAGCTGCATTAATAATGTTAACAATTAAATGGTGCACGCTCATGTAAACTCAGTCTGATTATTGTTTTATTCCACGTAATTAGGACATATGCATGCAAATTTTGCCCAGGCCACGGACATTCTGTTTTAAGCATTCAAGAGAGCACAAGGAAACGAGATTTAAGCGGATAGATTGAACAAATTTTCAGTTATGTAATGAGTAAGCTGAGTCCTACTTTAAACAGAGAATATGCAAATAGGTCATTTCAGTATAAGGTTGAGAATATCCCCGCATAAATAACGTCGGCAACAGTTACAGCTACACAAAGGATAATGTTTTTTTAATTAACGCAAAATTGTTACAACATCAAGCAGTTGCAAATACCAACAAATGATCATAAGTGTAAACACACCAATTCTACGTCAAAAGCAAAAAACGCACAACCATTAATTTAAAGCATGCTAAAATGTCCTTTAAAAATGAATAAACAATAAAAAAGCACCGAAACATAATTTTTCATTTATCTAATTGGGGCAAATTTGTCGCATCCGCACTTCTGAATGCAATGAGACCCTTTCCCATTCTTCAATAAACACCATTAAAATGGTTTCAGTTTCCGTAAAAAATCTCGGATTTCATTTTAAATTCGGCTTAGATCCTCTAAATTTTAACGAAATCTTTTTTATGCATTAGAAGTTTGTATAAATCATATGTATGTCGTCCGACCAAATATTATATAAGACATCTATAATTCAACTAGAACGGTTTCGCCATGATATGACAAACATCGGCAATCCTGGCAACAAATTCCAACGTGAGAATCTGAATCAGATGCCTGTGGTTCATATTCTCTCCACTGATTTGCAATATATATATATATATATATATATATATATATATATATATATATATATATATATATATATATATATAAAGATATTGGAACATGTATTTTGTACCACATTTTTAATCTTAATTCGAAGCAAAATTCAGCAAAAAATGGCAATGAATCGCATGAGCGAAATTCAAATCAGAAAGGTATTCAACAATGCAATAGGAACCAAATGTGATTTTTCAAATTTAGCTATAGATAAATAGTGAAATCGGTAAAAGGCAATTAGGAAGTTTCCAAGGAAATAAGTTCAGTATTGCCTAAACTGATAACGCCAAATTATGACTGCGCACTTTTCAAAATTAAGCGGATAGTTGGCTGCACATTAAACTAGCTCAGTGAAATCTAACCGCAAATTCTCCAATAGAACTATGCGGCCGATATATCCTATTTTGCAAAAATACTACTGACCTTATCAGATTGACTGGCACATTGGAAGTGAAAAGTGAAACCTGTCCAATAACAGGAAAATTTAAATTTTAAAAAGCTGATGTACTGCGGTTAGACATCACTAAAATGAAAAATAGTGAATAAAAGGAGCGCATACGCAACTCATTTAATAAAAATATAGTGTGTAATAGTTTAAAAACAACATTCCGGTTAAGATACTATTGCAAAACCTTGATTAAAACAGTTAATTAATTCGAGAAGGAACGAGTAATCGAAAATTGCGAGGTTCAGCGATAAAGCTAATTGCGCTCAAATGAGCTGATCATTTTGTCTTAAAAACGATTTAGGAAAAAACAATTGCGTTTTGCTTTGCACATATTATTTATTAGTCATATATTTCGAATAGCGTATTATCATATTTTTTCAGAAACAAGAGGTCAAAAATCACTTTACAGCTAAGATGGTTTGTCAAGGATAACTGGAGCCGTCACAAATGATACTTCAATAAGACTAATGACGACGACACACTGAAATTCACATGTGTGGCACCGAATAAATGTATCAAATTAGCAGCTCTGAGTTGTTGTGCGATGAAACGATAGTTACGACCACACGAATAACAGTTTGCTACACTTAAAATTACAGCTACCTTTAGTTGCCTCAAAAAAGGTATATACAAAACTAAAATAGAAAGTAGCCAAATGTATAGGCAATTCTCGATTACAGGGATCGCACTTGTAATAACTAATTTCAATACGTACAAAATACTTTTGGTTTATATCAAAATTGTGTAAAAGGAACTTTTTTGAATGTATGGCAGAGGGGCACGGGGTAAGAACAACGTAATACTATCACAGCACTAATCGAGCTAACCACAGATTTTAAACGACACTACTTAGCATAAACCAGACGTAAGTATTTCTCAGTTAAAAACTGTCATGGAACACATTTAACATACTTGGTGTTACAAATGAAAGATTCCGACTGTTCAGAGAAAACCATACCTTTGTTCATATTAAACTGATTTATAAAATACATATTTAAGAAAACAACGTATTAGCTGTAAACTAAATGAATAAACAATCACTGTAATCCTTTAAATCAAGTTTGCGTGCTTGAAGTAAACACCAATCCCATTGTATTTAACCAGTCATCGAACAACATAACAAAACTAACGCCAGCTGCAACGCACTGACGCGTTTCGACCTTCCATGATCATCATCAGAGTACGACGGCAAACTGACTATCGAGGATCAAACCGCATTGAATAAATATGGAAATCAAATTTGGATATGCGGCTCTCACCTCTAGCAGTCTTGCATACATTGAACTTGACTGGAAATGTCGGCTGCACAATTTCTATGCAGTCACGAACATTAACTTTTTGCAGCTTTCGCCACATATACATATATAGGCAATACAATTTAAACAATAATTGATTGCGCGGGTGGTGTTAACAATTCTTTAAATCAAGTTTGCGTGCTTGAAGTAAACACCAATCCCATTGTATTTAACCAGTCATCGAACAACATAACAAAACTAACGCCAGCTGCAACGCACTGACGCGTTTCGACCTTCCATGATCATCATCAGAGTACGACGGCAAACTGACTATCGAGGTCGAAACGCGTCAGTGCGTTGCAGCTGGCGTTAGTTTTGTTATGCTGTTCGATGACTGGTTAGCTAAAATGGGATTGGTGTTTACTTCCAGCTCGCAAACCTGATTTAAAGAATTATTGACTACCACCCGCGCAATCAATATTGTTTAAATTGTATTGCCTATATGTATATGTGGCGAAAGCTGAAAAAGTGAATGTTCGTGACTCGCATAGAAATTGTGCAGCCGACATTCCAGTCAAGTCCAATGTATGCAAGACTGCTAGAGTGAGAGCCGCATATCTAAATTTGATTTCCATATATTCAATGCGGTTTGATCCTCGATAGTCAGTTTGCCGTCGTACTCTGATGATGATCATGGAAGGTCGAAACGCGTCGCAGTGCAGCTGGCGTTAGTTTTGTTATGATTGTTCGGACTGTAACAATGGGATTGGTGCTTACTTCAAGCACGCAAACTTGATTTAAAGAATTGTTAACACCACCCGCGCAATCAATTATTGTTTAAATCACTGTAATCAATGAACTAGTAGAATTTCAAATACACAATCAGGTTTAGAAAGAACATGTACAATGTATTGATTGACCACACTAATTAAATGAAAACAGCCGCAAGCAACGATTGTTTGAGTAACTTAAATAGTTTTTCAGTTTGAACTTGAACAACGAAAAAGTCCTATTTAGCTAAACACTATTATAAATTGAAGTTTGTAATCAGCAATGGATTTTGATGCGTCTAATAAAAGAACTTTCTTACTAATAAAATCAGCTTTCATAGTAAAAAAACTCCAAATATAAAAATAAAGACCTAGGACAAGCTTAATGTACAAAAATGATACTTTCCCCGGATATTTCAATGATATTTCTGAGCACTGTGATACAGTTCTCTGGTAAGCTTCTACCAATCAACAACGAAAGAGAAATTACAATATTAAAGAGCCGAAAACAATCTAACGCCAGTCCAAAACAAGAATTATGGCAGTAATTACAGTTTAGAGCATAGAATTCAAAACATCATTGCTTTATATGCCAGTACATAGTCTCTACGATTACATCTGATCAAAATAAACAAATTTACGCGAAATTAAACCTGAAAAATAAAGATATGCTCCTATACATTTATTACTTTTAAACACAAAAGATGCTATTGCGAACATGTTCCCAAAACTGTGTGCAAGATGCAACCTTAACAGATAAAATAAAGTCAATTTTTCAATGAATCTTCAACAGAAGAATACATCATACACTAAAAAATGAAAAGCGAAAGAGAGAGGCTTTTTATGCCGACAAGTTTAGCAAAACGTCAATTCAAATACAGCGGTTAGAATGTAAATGCATTAAATGAGCAGCAGATAAATAGTTTGCAGGCATGAACAATACTTCCCAGCAACATATTATACTAGTTAATTTGTCCATAACAAGGAAATTTATATATATATATATATATATATGTGTGTGTGTGTGTGTGTGTGTGTGTTGAATATTTAAAAATTATAAAGAAGTTCAACTTTCAGATAGTTAGCCTAACTTATGAATGCTTAACATAAAACAAAGAAAACAGATCCATATCTACTATTCAATAGTTTTCATAAGTTTTGTTTCTGATGGTGGAAGCAAGTAGGCGTCCACGAAAAAAGCTGGTCAATATGTATTCTGTAGTTCCAGCCACTATCTGAATTTTGCTGTAGTCTAGCGATAGGTTATGACGCGATACAGTGAAAACCTCAATTAAACTGTATCGCCGTTGATATCCTTCTTTAAAAATGACTTGGCCATAATGGGATTTTGTAGAGGTCTACGTTGCTTATCTTCTGTGTGTTATTTAGGTATATATATACTAATAATATTATCAACCCCCTCATAAATCACACTTTAAAAAAAATTTAAAATATTTTGTTTTTATAAACAATTTTTTTCATCGCATGGTTATTTGGCGGTGAAGCATCAGGCACCAACGACTTCTGTATTTCTCACCGTGATGGAGGTGATGGTGCTGGCGAGTAGGACATGTCAGCGACATTCTCAGATGGAGCACAGTTTCCTAAGCAGGTGTGACAAACAATAGTTTATCTACGATCTACCAGATACACTTGATCTTTACATCATAATACTATCAGATTATGTAACTGGTTCATATTTGTTAAAATTAATCAAGGCAGAATTTCCACCGTTGACAATGAATGTTTTTACTCTAATAGGAATATCTATTTGGATAAAATCAATGAAAATCAGAATACATAATGCCAAATACAAAATTCAAAATTATATCTCAGTACGACGAATGTCATCTATGCTCAAGTTGAAGTCAGTTTTGATTAAAGATGACGTCAAATATTGATAGTAAAAGTGCGATCAAATCGCAATCACGCTGTCCGTCTCAAAATTAAGAGTCTGGTTTATTTAGTAAAATAACCACAGGATCATTACGTTGACTGTGCTGGTGGCTTACATCACAATTTGTTTATGCACTTATACAACAGATGAAAGGATAAACACAAAATATTCCGTTAACAAAGAGAAACATAAGCTTCTCGTGTATAAGTGCAGAAAAACTTCTAGAGTTGTAGCTAAAAGAACTGATTGTTTCAACGCACAGCAAAAAGATGGACAAAAGCATTAGAAAACTGATTTTACACATGCCGATAAAACTGTATCGTCGTGCCAAAGACGTCGAAATAACAGTTTACAATTTCTCAGTTGCTCATAGAGCTCGTCCATGTTGAATAGCATTTGACCAGTCAACAATGACATTGAATGCAACAGCATAAGCGCTGAGATTTCATATCAGTTATTAAAAAAATAATTTATTGCCAGTCTGTTACATGCCTAAGTTTCCATTACGCACAAGAACTGGGCTCGAATTAGAACACATGCTATGGATCGACTACACAATGCCATACAAATTGAGATTCAGTCCTTGCTGTGCCGAAATTGTCTTAGTTACACGAAAATGGTACTAGGACGTAAGTCGGCTGATAAAATCCGAACAGGCTATACAAAACTAAACGTATACTTGTCGCGCGGGCGGTGATATCATGTTATTGAATCAAGGTTGCAATCTTAAGGTCAACACCAGTCCCGTTATACACGTCCATTTGCCAGTATAAACTAAGCAATGTATAGTTTAGCAAATTAAATTCATCCAGTAGACCGCTTTCGTCCTTATTGGAAATTCATCACGTACGTTTCAGAATATGCCGCGGACACAGCTCAGTGGTTAGAAAAACAGACTCCGAAGCAGACGTGCCCGGGTTGGATAACTGATCTCGGTAAATTCTGGACAGTGCGTGCAAAGTCCCCACTAAGAATATAACCGGTCTACTGGGTGAATTGTCTTTTCAAAGAAACACAATGCTTAGTTTATACTGATAAATGTGCGTATTTAATGGGACTGTTGTTCACGTCAAGAATTTAACTCTGATTTAAATATAGTATATAGAACACTTTTTACATTGAGCCAATGTTAAGTTTCATAATATTAACGCACAGATCAGTTTTAAAGCACTTCACGTTACAGTTAAACGAGTAAAGCACATCAGAACTCAATACAAATACCATTATGCCTTAATTTCATAGAATATGTGGATATTAAAAAGTGTGTACACTTCACAATGTAAAATAATTGTGCCGCTTTATCGTAAGAACCAAAAGCCCGATACAGGCGCTTATAAGCCCAATTTCTCAGTAACACAAAATCATAATAGCGGGTAGCTTTTTAAGGATTAATAATTGTAGAATGCTTCACTTCTTACATAGGCAAAGCAGATGGTTTTGCTAGTGATGAGAGAAGCTATAGTCAAGAAAAATACGAGGACAAACATATTCCCATTATCAAGGTTAACGACTGGATTGAATGCAATTTTCCGTACAACACTACCAAATTAACGCTTTATATATCTAAGTAATAAAATACACTTATAAGCACAACATGGCTCTTTTCTACACCCAGACTATATGGGTAGGAAATTTTGTTTAGGAAAACCTGAATAGACTACCAAGAAATACTCACATTAACACCAATCCGTCTAGAGTGTGAAATGCGCCTCGTCACCAAACATTTGATAATTTTCTAATAATTTTCTTCCATAAGCGCTTACATACAAACAAACATGCAAATCTTCTATTAGATTACTGCCGTATAACTTTAAAGTCTATTCACCCCTAGCTATTAACAATTCCAAAAATGCTAAACATAAATGTGCAGGATCAGTTTTTGTACAGCGCAAATTTAGCCATGACTATGTTTGATATTTATGCAGAAGTGAAAAATCAGTAATAAATCTGTTATATATAAATATTGGACTACCAAACGAAATGACATTCTAAATACTTATAAATAATACATGACGCGTCACAATTTGCGAGAACTTGATGGTATTAACAAATAAATTATCAAATGTGTGTGAAAACCGACACAACGACTTAAACATGACATCGAGTATTATAGACATAAGTAACAGTTTCCCGGATGTATCAAAATGCAAAAATAGTTTACGGACAACATTCACTGCACACATAGATCCGAAACTTGGTTTCATACAAAAAATTATAAAGAATCGTAACAATAATTTTGCGTTTACTCACTCATGCTAAATAGTCACAATTATCAATGGCTAAAATCTGAGCATACTTAGGCAAAACAATCAAAAAAATCATTGATTACGCGAGTGGTGTTAACAATTATTTAACTCAAGTTTGCGAGTTTGAAGTAAACCCCATTCCCATTGTATTTAACCAGTCGTCGATTAACATAGCAAAACCAGCGTCAGTCACACGTACATTTCCAGTCAAGTATAATTTATGCGAGACTGCTAGAGGAGAGAGCCGCATATCTAATTTTTGATTCCAATATATATATATATATATATATATATATATATATACATATACATTGCGGTTTGACCCTTACTATTCAGTTTGACTTAGTACCATGATAATGATCAGGTAAAGACGAAACGCGTCAGTACGTGTGACTGACGGTAGGTTTACGATGCTGTGCGACGACTGACTAAATACGATGGGATTAGTGTTTACTTCAAGCTCGCAAAATAGAGTTAAAGAATCTAAACACATAGCAAGAATAATCAATAATTGCTGCTTATCGAAAAATCAAACAATATATAAACTAATGGCATAATTATACGTCTGGCGAATCAGAGTAATTAGTTAGATTAATTTCGACTTTAAGCAGAATAATTAATACAGTCAACGGTATAAAATAAATAATACAAAACTAAAATAGGAAATAACAGCATTAGGTATATTTGACGAGTACCTTGTGAGACGAACATGTCATGAGAGAGCATGAAGCTAACATCCAGAATGAAATATTTGATCGTTAACTCTAAATAACGATAAACAATTAGTGGACTTTCAGCCACTTCGTTATTCCTTGAGTAGCCCAGTGAAGAGGCCTAACTTATTTTGTAATAAAGCGCCACTCTCCTGAAGCCTTCGATTCGAGAAACGGACAATGGCTACTAAAGTTCACTTAAAACCGCCTTCATTCAACGAAGACGCTTGGAATCTTCAGTAGTACAGCCAAAATTAATCAGAGGATCTTCAAACCACCATGATCAACATCAGAGAACGGAAAGCTGACTAACAAAAAGCGATTTACACGTACTGATAGCCTAACTGAATCATCTTTGTGAACGTGGCAAAAGCTATAAAAGCTATTTGTAACCTCAGACGATGTGAGAGCCTTATTATACTGTTTCAATGCATTAAGTATTATTTTGGGTTTAAACATAGTTAGACAATTTGAAGTGTGCACTGGTGATGACCATTAAAAGTCAAGACATGTTAATAAGTGTTGTTAACGGCAGTTGATGATGTACTGCGACTAAGTAGTAGAATGGGACCTCCGCTTATCTCACGTTTGTAAACTCGATTGAAATGATTGTTGCTATAACGCTTCCAATTAACGATGTACTAATCGAATAAAAATTAGATTATGCAATGAAAAACGCAATGGCGTGTTTATTTACAACGGAATATTTTCAAATTATGCAGTATATATATATATATATATATATATATATATATATATATATATATATTATATATATAAAATAAGCATTGCATATGAAAGAAAATCAATATACTGATAACATACATATAATACATTCGTAACCACACTTCATTTCAATTATATATATATATATATATATATATATATATATATATATATATATATATATATATATATATATCGTAGCACAGATTGCAATTAGGTATATCGTATATATGACAATAGAACTAACAGGTTTGCGTATAAATCCATCTAGTGGATGAAAGATATGCTTGTGTAGGTTTATTCGTCAGTATCATTCATAATACTAGTGGCATTCAGACCTGTTTTGTATAAATTCCTATTTTCACTGGGTTCCACGAGCCTATACAAATATGACTACACGTACATATATATAATGACCAAATATAACCAGAATATAATGAAAGCAAACAAGAAGTATATGTTAGAGTATAATCTTTCATATTTTTTCTATGCAGGATGCTACACTAAGTTTGAATTAATACTATTTTTCGTCTATTGTTCTCACACATCTTTTATCTGTTTCTGCAAATAATCTTATGGTACATTTGAAAAATAAAGCAATTTCACATTGTACACAACACCGAGCAGGACATCAATTGCATACATACAGCGCAAAATAAACCAACATTTAATAACTGATTCCTCACAGTCGCAAAACTAGTAAAGTTAAATCAATTTTTGTAATGTAAAGCAAAACTAGCTTATTTAATTCTAGTGGGTCCGATCGCAGAGCAAATGCGTGGCAAGATCTATACTCCAAAGAGTAATGGTAGTGAACATCATTCTGACTATGTTGTTATCTACAACAAAAAACCCCTTATAAAATCAGGAATACGACAGAAAAACACTTAAATGAGGCTACGGAAATACGAGGCAAAATTTTATTCAATGGAAATATAGTCAATGTTAGTTTCAGTATTCCCTCAAATTCCACGAGCATTTCAATAAACCTGACCATTTAAGACTTTTTGTCTCTTTATAATTAATATTTGAAATATTGAATTAAACGATACTGTCCATATGTACAACATATTTATTTATATACATGCAAAATAGTACGTACGTTCAACAGAAAGATAATTATTACTATAAGAGCACGATGCAGATGAGAATCCTCCACTATCTACAACAGTTGTGATAGCAAATATTGATAGTCACGAAATGAAATATATCAAATCATCCACAAACAAGCCAGATCTATAGATAGGAAACTTAGATTATACCATTATTAAATGAAAAAAAAACAAATGCTATATACACCAAGCGGTAAATATCAAATGACATCGAAAAAAATTCAAATTCACTATTGAAGTGAAGAAGGATAAATAACTAGCTTTCTTTAATATGCTAAAGACCTAAGGAAAAAACTTCAACTTCATTTTAGCAGAAAACCCATTTACTCAGAGATCATTCGGAATTTCGAAACGAATCATAAATTATCAATGAAAATTTGCACACTAAAATTCCAGCCTAGCAGCATATGGCAATCAGATGAAAATAATATTAAAAATAAATAAAATCGCTTTCAAATAACGTATGCTCAAAATAACTTTCAAAATATTAAATCCGTTAGACATCTGTGGTAAATTGTTGTTCTACGTTACGCAATGCGACCATCACATTTAAATTATCCACTATTCTCTTTCGTAGGTGGTAGATTTGCACTATCAGTTCCGCAAAGATCCGATTGAACACATTTCCAAGTATGCGTTGAGTTCGTCTTAGTGGTGGGCGGATGCTGAATCGTCCCCCCCCCCACTCCGAAGGTTTCTCCATTATTCTTGCCAACCACTGGATTAGATCGTAACTCATTTCAAGTGGTTAGAACGAAAGATGTGGAAGCTTTCGGAGTGAGGGTACGAATCAGCACCCAGCCACCAAGAAGACGAACTCAACGCGTACATGATAATGAGGATCAATCGGATGTTTGAATTACTGATAGTGCAAATCTATCACTCACAAAAGAAAATCGTGGATACTTTAAATCCGCTAGATTTTCCTAGAATGCGTTCGACAAATTTTAACAATTATAGACTATGAAGCAAAGAAAATGTCTATAAAAGCAATAAAATATTGAATTAAAATTTTTATAAAAGCAAGTGGATCATATTTCGACCGGTCCCGTTAGCTGACTTCATCACGATCTTAGTACTGCTGCTGCGCCCCAAATTCGTCAACACAAACTGACAGTATTTAAATTCAAATTAAAGTACCAATTTATTTAGGCAAAGCAGCAGATTTTCTGGTGATATTTACTCTCAGTAACAATAATAGGTGCGTATCACAAAGACAGCCGACAGGGCTGACCTAAATATTATCCAAAAGACAAGAAAAACTGTTTCAGTGAGCGTTTGAAAACTAGTGCAATAGTAAAGAAATAGCTGCAAAATGAACTGCTGTCACCCTGCCAAAATTCTTTTAAAAAATACGGACAAAATCGATTATACCATATAAGAAAGATTTGATGCCTCTGAACTTCGCATGGTTCTACAAAAGGCCATGTAAAGAGTTTGAACTAAATTACATTTTAAAAAGTGAGCTATCAAAATTAGAATAGCCGGGCACAGAAAGGCAGCCATGAACAAAACATTAGCTAGGTCCGCCTGGGTAAAACGCCAAACAAACACGGAACATGAAATTAATTGGAAAGGTTCCACAAGAATACTTCGAGCTAGAAAAAAAGAATGCGATGGGCGATAGAGATAATAAAACAATTTAATGTAATGAAAATCAAGAGACGCGAAAAAACAGGCTCAGTATGCAGAAAACAATATTGGTAATGAATGAAAACAAAATATAACAGACATGTTTACCAAATACTCAACATAAGCACTACACGACTGCTAATACTAAATGAATACACCATAACTCGTACACACGAATATATATATATATATATATATATATATATATATATATATATATATATATATATCTAACAACAAAACACTTCTAGAATAAGTAAAGAAAGGTTTTACGCATTCAGTGGCGTCCTCAGTGTATCGCATCTTCAATTAAGCAATAAATGATTACATGAGTGGTGACAAAATTGACTAAAATCAAGTTAGCGGACTTAAAATAAGCACCAGTCCCATTTTATTTAGTTGCATAACATAACCAAAACCTACAAGTCGCACACAGTGACGTGTTTCAACCTTCTCTGTTTTCCATCAGTTTAAGAAAAACAAAATAAAAAGAATCAAGCAAAAATGCTCATTCATATTTGTTGCTGCATAAAAGTAATACAGCTGACATTAGGCTAGTAAAATCTAGGCGAAACTAGTACGGGTGAGAGTCATATTTTTTCTTCGCCACGACTTAAATGCAAATTATGGTTTGGTCCCCGTTAAAACGTTTTTACTCGATACTGGATGATAACAATGGCAGGTCAAGATGCGTTGGGACGTGCGACTGACGGTCGCCTTGCTATGTTGTGCAATAAATAAACAAAAATTTGGTTTTTATTTATCCAAATTCCACAATCTTGTGAAATAGTTTTTTATTAAAAGGGCACCAGGAGGTAATTTTAATAATAAGATAGCAAATTAGTGAGAAAAATAGTCGAATACCAACATCAAGAGGCTTCATGAGTTACTATAAACGGAAGAAGTAGAGGATTCAATGTTGTCAACGAAAAACATCAAGGAAAATTGTATAAGCAACACAAGGTGAACAAATTATTTTTGAAATTGTTGTGAAATATTAAGGATTCATATGTAATTAAATTTCCACAAACGTTTCAAGACACTACATTTAAATATAACTACATTTCAACCAATAGTGGAACAATTATCCACCGAAAATTATTTTCACCACAAGAAATGAGAGGAACATAGCCTATTGAAAACTCAGTGTAATTTGAGTAAAGTTTATCCATTTTTAATGATTAGTATTAGTACTGCCACAGTAGAAATCAGAGGCTCCTGCAGTTGTTAAATTGACGGTCAATGTCCCTACTAGTTGCATGGGCACATGATAATGAAATTCGATGATACCAAAGGTATACATACTCACGGAATAAAAATAAGAACGACGTTGCGGTGAGATCCACATACACTCGTTAATACATTCCGTAATCGCATGCAGTACCTTTAAAAAGAACAAGGAGAAAGATAACGCCATATAATCTATACCAAAACAAATAATCTTCACTGCATGAAGAACGGAATTCAAGCTGCATTATTTGTTCCTTAAAAAATCAAAAAGGTGATATTCTGACACGTAGCACCATACCCTTTACCATTCTTTTCACTGAGATCCTCTAATATATATATATATATATATATATATATATATATATATATATATATAACTTGCGGTAGAGAGGTATGCCATTATGTTGTTCAACTTGCTCAACATTGATGCATATACATAAATTATCTTGCGCTTCAATGAGGAAGGATAAATAAAAGCTAACCTTAACATAAATTATGAATGGAAAAAGTGTGTGTCACGGATCAAAACTCTGAATAGGAGAATAAATTTTTAGAGATAGTATCCAACGAAGCAAATTTATAATGAAGGCAGTGATAGATTAACTATTATACATTTGTTAAAGAGAGCATAACTGAGTCGTTACGTTGACTGATTTTTTAGTTGATTGGCGAAGTAAAGTCTCCGTTGAACGCGAAATTTGTTGACAAAAAATGAAAGCCATTTTGACGGGCATTCGTGTAGCGTCGGTGAAGCGGTAAGAAATACCAAAAGTACACTCTCGTTTGCAACAAGATTGGCTATCTCATAATAAATCCGGTTTTAACATAGGGTGTGTAGAAATAACACAGAAACAAACGGAAAAAATCATATCAACGATTATTTTTCTTAAATTAGAATTCTACTATCGATTGAAACCTGATCCTCGATTTACCATTTTCAGTCATAAAAAACGAATCAACCAGTAGCTGGATGAATGGCGAAGACAGGATCATCTAAGATGTAGCAGTCATTGAAGCAATCGTTGATATTAAAGAAGTGACAAATACGGACCTCATAATAACATGGCACACAATTACAGAAAACTTAATGCGCATCGAAGATTAAATAAGGAAAGCTTTTAACCTACCTCTATATTGTCAAATTTAATTATAAGAAACGTATTATTAGACACACAAAAATAAGTTGAGCACATCGAACATTGAAATGGAGTACAAATAAAAGATAATCACAAATCAAAGCACCTTATATAAACAGTGTGGGTTTGAAATTTCCACAAAACATTATGGAAATAGCAGTAAGCATCCCCATACATAATTATATCAATATGTCTAATACATGTAATGGATTCAATCTTCGCGCATAAAACTTATCTGGTGATTACTGTTTTATTCAATAGACGGCACATATTCTTCAGTAAAAATATTTACCAAGACGCTTTAAATAACAAGCAAAATCAAAAGAATAAACGGGCTCATTATATTCTAGATCTGCGCATTAAAAGCCTGCAAGTCCAGTTACAAATTTAAACTATATATATATATATATATATATATATATAAACCAAAAGAATATATTGAATAAAACAAAAAATGGATATAACACTTGACTATAATACGACTTGCATGCAAAAAAATGCGTTAATTTAATAATCATCTATAGGTTGCAATAAGATGAAGCCAAGGAGAATGGTTGAAACATAGTTTCGACGCTAGAGACAGATCGGTTATTTTATAAAATCAACCAAAATGACCAAGAGGCGCCACGGTAGCCGAGCCTCTCCTAGATAAGGCAAATTTCATGCACATCAGCAACTTTGAACCTCGACATGCAAGCATAAAACTAGTATATAATCAATGTTAAGCCTAATTGTGAATAAAAAACTCGTTGCAGTTGGTGTGTGCATTTTAAATACAATTTGAACACAGGCTGCCAAAACTCAATAAAAATTGTTAACTAGAAGCATATGCTTCTTGCGAGCAATCAACAGAGTCAAATCAAACAAAATCTTCTGCTAAAAATGATCACGCTGACAGACAGTACGGAATAATTGGTAATATTTAAATCAAATACGCTTTAAGTCAAAAACAATGTTGCCGTTTGATAATACAATACGTATCATCAGTTGAGAATGCTTACGGCATCGATACTTTTTTTGAAATTTAACAATTTAATTTTCATTCTTTAAATAACTGTCAATACAAAAAAGAGTGTTCAACTTCGATCGGTGATTTAAGTTAACGAGGAATTCGCGCGTGACAACCATTTGATTAATAGACAATTATCGTTGTTTTTCCATTCATTTATCATTCGATTCACAATTTTTAGAATCCACACCTTTATCCGTGTTATTATAACCATCAGCACATATACTTTCCATAAGGCCACTCGTCTCGTTAATTTGGTCTTCAGCAATGTCATAACTATTTGATGTATGCGCTTCAGAAAGTATTGGGAATGATTCAACGGTGGATTTGCAATCGTTCTCAAAATTTTCTCGTTTCATCTTTTTTCCCATCAAATCTCCATCTGACAATCCGTTTTGATTCACTTGTTCCATGTCAAAAGCACCTTGACACGCCTCAAATGGAAGATCAATTTTTGACTCCGCTGCATGATTAGCCGTCAAATGTACCTCAGATTGCAGTGGTGGCGGGGGAGGTGGAGGAGGTAAGTTTGCGGGATCGATACTGTCACTAAAAAGCAACAGACTTCCAGACTCACAAACTCCTGCTGGCTCACTATAAATTTCAGGTTTTATTCTAGAATTTGGCAGGCAGTCTGCATCATTTAGTTGCAAAACTACATCTTCATCAGAGCTAGCCGTTGGCTGTGTTGGAATGGGACCGTGATCTAATGTTGTCACATTACTCTGTGGAAGAGGCTGCTTATCTGACTGTTTACATTCAACTAGAGCAGCAACAACAACAACTGTAGTTGGCTCAAGTTCCGATGACATGTTGTCATTCACGTCAATTGAGTGCTCATCATTTGTTTCTTTAGAAATTGTTTTCGGCAAAGTGTTTCCAGTGTCAGCGGCAGCGTCAACCAAATTAGTATTTGGCAATCGTTCATTATCAGTATCTTTATCATCAACGTCAAAAGTTTTCGAAGGTTCATGTGCATTAACTACAACCGTCAACGCCAACTGTTTGCTTTCCGGAATTCGCGTATCGTATTCATCATTATACATATTTAAATCATCATATTTATTCATTCATATTCGTCATCGAATCATCGTCAACTTCATCTGCTTCATTATTACCATCAACTTCGTCGTCCTGATCACTGGCACCACCCGCGCTGCAACCATTACGCGGAGCACATGTAACACGAGTTGACTTTGTTCGTGTCGGTTGTTGCGCATCTTTACGCGCCTGCTCTATGAGTTGTGGCAGTTCCCGATGAATAAGAGCTAACAGTCTGTTCAAATATTGCGGAAACATTTCACAATCATTATGCCCGCCACCTGGCACAAACAATGGATCAAGCTGGTAGCTTTGTGGCAAAGCACTGTAGAGGGAATGTCCGTGCATCACGCTGATTACTTCATCGCACGTACCGTGAATGATTAAGGTGGGCGATTTAACCTTTCTTGATCTGCGCAAGCTATTTACATTGACAAAATACACATCCATGCAAAGCAATTTTAAAAGTAGACAAATAAACACATGCCGACGCACACATGCACATATAAAAATGGATATTAAATGCAAAAAAATAAAAAGTCAGTGGTTACCATTGCTATGCGATTTAATACGCAAATTCGAAAACATTGTCAATATAGCCATATAAAAATGTAGCATGCATAAATGCAAAAAATTGAACAGTACATAAGAACACGGGGCGTAATATGAAAGGGAAACAACAATACAACAAATCAATCCTCGCACCAATCATAGCATAGAAAAAGAAAGATAATGCATATAAAAACATAAGCGGTTAACACTTAATTAAATTAATAAGAAAATTTTATTGACTCCAAACGCTTAATAACAAAATTGGCGAACAAAATAAACAATACATTCTAACAGCACTTTATGACTACGAAAATCCTCATATATGCAAAAAAGGATAGCTCTAAAGCCCACAGGGAATGGTAATTTTGCTGATTCAAAATTTCTAATTATGGTCAGTATTCATTGGAAAATATAGCTTTTAGGTTGGTCAAGATTAGATTACGGAACATAAAACGTAAATTTGATCTTCATCGACCTGTCAGAGAGCTTATTAAACACATCACAGTATATAAGAAGAATTGCAGTCATTAAAGCTGAATTACATTTAAAGTTGGCACTAACATTGTTTTACAACATCCGCATATTTAACATCCGAGATTAAGGTACCCAATTGACCCATTTTGCTTGTCCAAATAAAAAGTTGGTCTGTTTTGTAATTTCTATGAGATACATAGATACACATAAACGGAGAAATAAATCTCAGACACAAGGGAGTTCAAGAAGAAACTAGTACATGAGGTAGAAAAATCAAACTTTTGTATTGAACCCTGTTCACAGTTTGACCTCCACAGAGTTTCGCCAATTGAAGTGGTGTCGCGTAATCAAGTGATTTGCATAATGGATAAAAGTGTCAGTCCACGAAATTACTAGTTAAACTTAATTGCGGTAGTCTGGAGAGAATAAATATAATTTGTCACCTTAAAGTGTCCCAATTAACGCGATCACCTGTTCATAACACAAGATTCGATGGAGACAGTACATCAAAGAGCGGCCGAAAAGAACAAGTGTGAAATTTGCATTTCTGCAATGCTACCTGCCGCTCAGTTTACAATGACCCAAACAAAACCGCGCGAATACACAAATTTACATTGTTTCATGCGTTCACAGCTATATTCGATCATCTCTAAAGTCCCGCAGCATAAAGGAGAACCGGAAATATACTTGATAAGAAGACCTTGGAAATGGCGCTTAGTGAAATAGATAAGTAATTCTAGAATGATATAAATAATTAGAAAAAGTCAGCAGAAATTGATCAGGTTGGCATCACTAGATATCCCAGGTATACGTATTTCTTGCTGTCAGAAGGAAAACATTGGTTAGCACACTCTTGGAGTCTGGATCAAAATTTACCACACACAGTTTCAAAGCGTTTAGCTTCAGACTGTAAAGGACGTACAATTCTGGGCCGCAATAGATGGCGGTATAATGCTTGTTTTTCTTTTAGGCCTACAGAACCGTATATGTGGTGTCTATGAGATAGCCAGTACCACCGCTCTCCATTTCGAGGAATATTTCAGAAAACACAACAGAGGCTGCATCGACAAAATTAATGAACACGTTTGTACCAATAACACAAGTTTAGAACGCCAGCAAAGGTTACGAAAAGAATTAGTGCGATTACAGACAGAGATTTACTATAGCAGACTGCGAAAAGTCAAAAGGTTCCGGTCGGGACGTAAAAATTAAGCATAGCAGGTCTTAAAATCTTACAGCCAATAAGTCGCATCTTAGCATACAATTGTAAGGAATTGTAAGGCATGCATGTTGCTTGCAAGTAATTAACCACATTCACCATTGACCTTAATCTAACATATGGTTAACAGCCAACTCCTTGCTAAGCTTATGAGATAGAATATTTTAACCTCAGTTTTGCTTCAAATGTCGCGTGTTGCTGGGCCTTGGTGTTAGTAGAGACAATCTCCATGTTATCAGGTTCTATCGTCGGAAGACAAGCTGAAGTTTACTTAAGCTTTACCTCAAAATCATTCAAAATGACTTTTGAATGTTTGCTCAGCGCGAGCTTCATATGTTGAATCTCTGTGATTTGCTATTGTGAGAATTTTGTAATATTATTAGAGGCTTGATGATGATGTGGGAAATGCCATATCGAAACGTCGCCAATCACCGAAGATTAGATCGTACGAACGATGTTGAAGCCTTCCGAAGAAAGGAACGAATCTGTATCCAGCCAAGGTAAAAAAAATCGATGATTACTTGGAAATAGGGCTCAATCGGATCTTTGCGAAATTGATAGTACAAAGCGACAACACGAGAACGCAAATCGCTGATTTCCAATCGTTCAAAATTTTGTTTGGTACGCCATCGTCTGAAGCCAAAGGTGGCACAGTAAAAATTAAGGCATTTCTATACATATTTATTCAAGTTAATTTCACACACACTCCGATGAAAGACACGCGGCCATGTAGAGACTAATATCAATCGGATTCAGACAATCAGACGACTAGTCAAATCCATTGTATTCGACCTGTTAACACATCATCACATCCTCGACCGGGCTAATTTCAATAAGCCTAACAGTAAGACGTCACTTGTTGAGCTACAAAACTGAGTTTACTACGAACAGTTTAAGACGAAGAACAAGATTGGAGAGCCTGATGGCGTGTCCACAGCTATGTTTAGCCACGGTTTATATTCCTTCAATGCTGTTTCTCACGTCTCTATTTAGTCTTGCGTTTAAATCACCAGTAATTATTAGGATGTCCGACTACATCTTGAGATTATATCAGAATGGTTGAGTTTGCGACAACATGACGACTGCAAGGTTTAGGTTTCCTACGGGGAACTTAGTATAAATCAAATGATGATTTATACATCTCAAGAGAACTACGATCTACGTTGTAAAAGCGGGTAGCACAATGCCAACAGCACACCTGTCTGTATTCCGCACGGATTTCGATGGAAAAAGAAGCGTATTAACCCGTGAATTCGGTCCGATTGAATCACACTGTTCAGAGCTCAAAGTAATAATGGTGTTTTTAGGACCAGCAAAGTGAATGCCACACTTGTGCAATTTTCCATCCGTAAAAAACTGAAGGTTTCAATAGCGTTATATAATTTATCCGGTCTGGCTTCGGCATATACAAACCGCCTTATATGAACTAATTCGTTTATAGCTACGTCATACCTAATTCAAAAATATCAATTTGATTTCAAAAATAACACAATAAGAGAAAACAATGTTTAAAGAAAATGTAAGGAAAAACCTAAATGAATAACCCATAAAAGTAATACATTAGTATTTAAAAATAATGCTTCTCTGCCAAATAACCATGAAATCATAACGTCCCTTTATGTTCACAGACAAAAGTTGGTTGTACAAGAACATCATTTCGAACACGCATAAGTAAGATTAATATGTTATATAGTTTTCTTTCTTCTGGATGAGCTGTCATCAGAGGCTGACAAGCACCATATACATGGATCATCCGGTATTTAAAACCCAAAAGACTAAAAATTCCTGCAGAGGCCGAAATTTTCTCTCCGCGTGTAGCCAATTTGATCTAATTTCGTTATTAGCAATCTAACAGCAAGCGTTAACTGTTTTGGCAAGGTACGCAAAACACTGTCGAATCACCCTTCTATTTCACAAATTTCTACAAACTAAGTACACTTTTATGTCTCATGTATACTACTGGAACTTGAAAGATAACGACCTATGGTTGTCATCGTCCAGACAGCTGTGCAAGTTTTGAATATTTTATGTATTGAATTACCAGGCAAACGCCATCAACTATTTATCGAGACAAATTTACAGGCGAAAAATTTCTCGAGGGTTGCATTTTGATGAATAATCACCATCAAACTTAGATAAATAACACCGAGTGCGTTGATTGAATCATTTTCCAATTCAACCTACAGATCCTAATCATCAGAATGACTTTTGTAGATGACTGAAACTGCAGAATATATAGACCATCAATCTCATGGCCCAAAATATTCATTCTAGCGGTCACTTCATTGCATGGCAACGTGCACTCTTTAACCTAACTAAACGCTAATGGGCTAACATCTGTGGGTTCATTGTTGGCTACTTCTGCCTACTTGCATGGGACTACTAGAGATCACAGAGCAAGAAATCTACAACTCCATGTTGGCACATATGCCAACTAAGCAGTAAAACTGAATATGGTGCATAAAATGACAGGATGGTTTCATTTCAATAGTATCAATAACATTCATGCTAGATAAACTAAGATTCGCCGGTCAGCAAGCCGGAAAATTCTATGGTCACAAGTCACAGAACAGAAATCAGATGACTAAATTGTTATATAATCTCACCTAAGATCGAATTGTCACCGGTAGCTCTATCATATAGATTACGACCAAAAGATTACGCTAATATCATGTATAACGACAAACTCTGCGAGCCGCGCTACTGATTTTAGTATATAAATATACATATAGACAAATGCTGCTGAGTTTCATCACATATTATCATTTGTGATTCATCTGTGATCAAAATTTAATTATTTATATAATTACACATCTTTATATTTGTGCGTTTAGTAACTAATAACGCGTACATGCAAGTACGTGCCTAAGTATGAATTAAACCTCAAATTTACTGGTCGAATGAATGTTATTATCATTTACCGAATATTGTGGCATACCTGGAATAGATTTTTACAAAAACCCAGTGGAAGCATAACTATAGAACGTTAATATTTTAAGGTCTAAAGCCAACATTCCTATCTTTTTTACGCCCAAATACTTCATACCATATTTTTAGACACACGCCAAAACTATCCTGCGTTGGTTATTGACCAAAGGACCACAGTAAATGAAACTTGTTGTATGTAGCTTTGTGAACACATTTCATTTGTATATAAAATAAGTGAATTTCTATTTGGGTCTTTATCGTTCATAATCGCTTTATGATTGATGTAGACTTTCCCATTCTTATAAAATGCAAAATATTTGGATCAAGAGAATCAGTAAGGAAGTAAACGTACAAAGACGAACTCTTAACGCCGTAATATCCTTAATATATTTTACATAATTGTTTAGTATGTTGAATCGGCATTTATCCACACATTCGAAACACTCACAAATGTAATTAAACCAACGACAATCAGCAATATATAGTATTTAATACGGCACATAGACAAACTTTATGCCAATAAATTATTAAATCAGATATAACCTGTTTATTAAACAAAGCAATGTTTAGTGCCAGCACTACAAAATATATTTACATAGTTTGATCATGACAGGAAAATATATGTGAAGTTAACAACCAGCACCATATATATATATATATATATATATATATATATATATATATATACACACACAAACATAGACAAGTGACTTGCGTCTATCTAAGAAAAATGACAAAAGATGTTATTAAACAAGCCAGTCCTATGTTTAATTCAAATGATTTAAATAATCTTCCATACGTACATGGTTCGCCTTTTTAATTTCATCACTTACCTGTGCAGGAAGTTATTATGCGTACTTAGATTAGTGGGCTCCCAGCCCAAATATGCGAGGGTAAACCAAATTACGTCATTCAACATAGTGAGTATAAAAAATAGTCTAGCGCATGTTCAAGTTAAATTAAAATTCAGTCGCTCTAATTTCATTTGGTTGATACTACACAAACATAAGTGACACGCATCTATCTCGTGTAACGGCGGTTAGTTATGAGACTAATTAGCATGAATTATCAATTATATGGCTAACACTCTTGCTTTATTAGCTTATTTCGAATACATGCGATATATGCGGGGCTGAAGAAGGATACTGATAAAGGAATTCGAAATATTTCCGCCAAAGAATATAAATGGGACATAAATTGTGTTAGTGACGACAAAGATCGACCAATTTTGAATACACCACTTCAAACTAGCTAGAAAGAATACACTGAACCAAATGTAAAATGTATTCTAAGAAGAGAGCATAGAGCAGATTCAGCATAGAACATGAATACATTTTGAAAAGAAATAAGCAAA
Organism: Eudiplozoon nipponicum; assembly: GCA_029291075.1. Taxonomy (NCBI): domain Eukaryota; kingdom Metazoa; phylum Platyhelminthes; class Monogenea; order Mazocraeidea; family Diplozoidae; genus Eudiplozoon; species Eudiplozoon nipponicum. The sequence continues at coordinate 33,943 of JAQBSW010007000.1, forward strand.
GAAAATGCAAAGCAGGGATAAAACTAAAATTGAGGAGTTATCTATCATCAGTTTCGTACCCATTAAGGAATAATTAAAGTTGAACCGCAACTGCTCGATTGCACAGCATGCATCGTTGTATAAATATTTTTCTAACAGCTTTCCAGTAGACGCACCATAACCCGAATAATCATAGCACATTATGTTGACTCCCAGTTTGTAACTTAGATCGTGCATAAAATTTAGCATTAGGCCAATGTCAACCGCATTTCCATGACTGAGAAGAAAAGTCAAATTTGTGTGAGGATTCGTACGCATGTAAACAATCACAATTTTGTTTGTCCTTAGTCTCGGCACTGAAAACATCCACTTTGTAGAGGCCCTTAGGTCACTACCATAAGGGGGTCTCTTGGATGCCAGGCCCGGAAAATCCATATATGCGGACTGATCATCTATCTTGGAACACTTAAGTTCCTCTGAACTATCTCTTAAGCTACAATCCTTAAGCCCGCTAGCCAACTGCTCTGTATCCTCAGTATTTAATAAACCAGACATGATATTATTAAATTACTTGTATTTTATATATTATATTAATTATTAAACACCCAGCGGATACACTGATGTCCACAAATTTACTGAACTGGAAAAAGTAAGACAGCAAGTAAATATTCCTTAAGTACCAAAACAAACTTGTAGTTCTTTTCGCCAGTGGTGAGGGACACCACTTGTACCAAATTCCCAAAAAACTCCATGAAATGTGGAGCCGGCTTATCCTCCAAAAGGAGTCAGCCGCAGTAAAGTAAAGTAAAGTAAGTATAACTATTAAGTAGATACACTGAACAATTCCAATATTCCGTAAATATGCAATAAAACCAACTTAATTCTTTAACGAGTATCAAAAACATCTAAGAACTATAGCACATACTACATTACATATGGCCCGAAGAAATGTATTACTCACAATATAAAGTTAACATAATGTATTCAGTCTTATGAACAGATGAAAGCTGACCATGGCAAGTGATAATACATGACCAAAATTTATTATTAATTATAAATTCAAAAAATAAATGCTTCCATATATAGCAATAGAATAAAATTTAAAACTTACTTAGGAAATACATCACAGCAGTAATCTCTTTTTATGTTTGGAAAGGCTACACGAAGTCCTGACATCAGTGGTGAATGAAGAACAACAGCAGCAACTCGTTCTTTAGTGGCCAAATAAACCGTCGGCACCGTTCCAATGCTTTGACCATAGAGAACTACTTGCTCTTTAGGCACTTCGTATCTTTTAAGCAACTGCTCGAATGCACAGCATGCATCGTTGTATAAATATTTTTCTAACGGCTTTCCAGTAGACGCACCATAACCCGAATAATCATAGCACATTATGTTGACTCCCAGTTTGTAACTTAGATCGTGCATAAAATTTAGCATTAGGCCAATGTCAACCGCATTTCCATGACTGAGAAGAAAAGTCAAATTTGTGTGAGGATTCGTACGCATGTAAACAATCACAATTTTGTTTCTGTCCTTAGTCTCGGCACTGAAAACATCCACTTTATCCATTGAAAATGTAGGTGCAATGTCAGAAGCATATGCATTATTAGAAAATACCAGAGTATTGCGACCATTAACAGTTTCGATAGAGTAACTTGGCTCCGGAGGTAAGAAGGCTAATTTAGCAACGATTTGTGAAGGAAACGGTGGGCAGCACAAAAGGTGACACAAGCTGTTAAAATTAATTCCATTCATTATGTGCACAGACTTCCTAAAAATTAAGGCTCGATCTAAAATGCGATAATGAGAAAGCAATGCGACTGGGTTAGCATAGTTTACCTTTTAGTAAAATAACATTAATTATAGCAAACAATTGATTTTTTTATAGTAACTATTCCAATAGCAAAATTAACATTCAATAAAAATCAGTGACAACGAATAAATATCGTTTGAAATTTTAACCTAATTCAACTAAGTCAAATCACTTTAAAATAAAAGCTTCAACAAATGCACAGTCCCAAATTTTTAAGATGTATGCAAATGATAAAAGTCGACAAAGAGACAAAAAAACAAAGTAAAATATTTCTTAAATGTTCCGAGGTGATTACATAAGTAGAGGCTCTATTCCTATTAGCTAATGAAGGCCCTATAAACGCTAAGTCTGAATCAGTCTCAGAGAGCTCATAGGTGTCTGGGAAAACAGTTTTATCTTCCTTATAAAATAAGTTCATACCTACGACTCACTGTACCGTTTTATGAGTTTCCTCAAATTTAAGTTTAGTCTCCAAGTTAATCACAAATATATACATATATATATAATCGGGTAATAGGTGAAGGACTGTGTACTTCTTACGCAATACTGTACCCGAATACTTAACCTGGCAAGAGATTAGATACGAAAAGGCAGAATAATTAAATTACCTGTTCCTAAACAATCTCAAGATGTACACATAAAAACGGAAATTCAGGCACAAAGTTCAAAACACTGAAATATTCTACACAAGTTATTTCTGCTTAGTTATTATTTGTTTACTGTAATAAACGAGGAGACCGTTTACAGAAAAGACATTGCTTAGGATTATGTTCGTTTGGTAAAAAAATGTGTAATCATTGGCCTAAAAAAAGTAAATATTATTTAATTTGTCAAGGGAAATATTTTTCTCTACAAATAAAATGGTGATAAATCGGATCATATAAGTAATTTTATGAGGTCACCCTTAAAAGAGCACATTGTCATGTTAACCAGTAGGGGCTAGATAACACTAATCTAAAAATTCATTAAATATTTTTTGGACTTCTTAATTTACCCCCAGTTTCTTAAACAATATTATGTTTTAATGTAGACGCTCCATACCTATTAGGAATTGAGAGCTCCATAGATGCCAAGTCGTTATAAATCTTAATTAGCCCGTTTGAGTCTGACAAGCTGGAATTCACATTCACATCTATTAAATGTATACCTGCTAAATCTTGAGCTAATTCCATGGTGTCCTCAAACTTAAGATTAGCTTCCATGCTGATCGTAATTAATTATTAATTTGATAACTTAGTGTTAAGCAAACGAAATGTGAAATTCTTACAAAGCAAAACACCCGACCAAATAACCTGGAAGGAAATAAAACGTGGAAAACAGAATTATTAAATTACCTGTTCCAGAACGTCCCCAATATGTACGATTCAAAACACAAGATGATAGCAAGGGTATATTGTGAAAATCGTGTAATTATAAACGTAAATTGGAGAAAAGGAATAAATGCTCCTTGCTAAGGAAAGTCAGGCCAGTCACGTACAGATTACCGAAACTGAAATTACGCACAATTCAAAAGTATATATACTGTCAAGTATTTAAACGAAGTATTTCAAGAAAATAAACGAATAATTTCTTTTCAAGTAAAATTTGCTTCAATCAGCCAAGGTGAATTAAATTTATCAATAAATGTCATTTTAATTTTGTCGAAGGATATATCTTCCTCTACACACACCACCTTCTCAAAAAAAGACGGCTTATAATAGATGTAATCATAGTTCTTCGGCTGACGTTGCACTCTTCTTGAACGAGTTGTGCATAATCACGCTCCTGACGTCGATATCGCGCCCTATACAGTTGTCACTGGCACTGCTAATTTGCCTGATGTTGACAGAACGTTTTGATCTTGTAACGCGGTAGAATATGATGTTGATGTCTTCGACAACACATTTTATGAAAGCTGCTGCCTTGTATTATCTGCCTTCGTGATTGGATTGCACACATCAGATTCGTCCACGGAACGAAGATCATTCAACTCATCCGGTAATTCAGTCCTATGGTCAATCTAGATAAACTGGGGAATGCAACGATCCAAAGTAACATAATCCTCAACGCCTTTTATCTCTATGATGACATTTTTGGCAGTCATCCTCTTGACCTTATATGGTCTTTTGTAAAATGATTTCAGGTAGTTCTTCCTATTTTCATTAGTTAAATACACATGTGAAGCCGATCTTAGATCAGAGGACACATAGCACTTGGTTTCTGCTTTTCTAGTCTTGGTCGGATCCAAACGACACATCTTATCTCTAAGTACTCCTACACACCAATCTACATAGCTAGAAACCAAATCAAGACTACTTGGAGTTTCTATTAGAAGATCTCCAGGCAACCTTAATGGTTTTCCATATACCAATTCTGTTATTGAAGTTCCTAACTGTGCCCTATATCTGTTGCGCACGGAAAGTAATACTATAGGAAGATCCTGTATCCAGTTTGTTCCACTAGTACACTTTAACGCAGCTTTCAGTTCAAAATGCAGCCTTTCTACCGGAACACCATAACGCGATATCCAATTATGTAGGAACGTGAACAAGACTTCTGGCGCTGTAATATCTTTCAAAATCGCTACTTCAAATTGGCGACTAACAACGATCTATCTTACACGTTTGACAATTGGCACAGGCTCTTACCCATACCCGTGTGTCTTTAGACATGTGCGGCCTTATGTATCTGTCGTTGACTAATCGATTAGTGGCTTTTATGCATGGATGTCCGATATCGTGTAATAGTTGGATAATTTTGGCACGTAACTCCAACGGCACATATGGTCGTGGTTGACAAAAATAACGTAAAGTGATCCAATCCTTGCGCTTCCTTGATCTGATTTACTAATTTGTTTGGAGAAACATCTAGATTCCTCTGTGGACCTTGATATATCAGCTCGACATCTGCTTCATTCGGTCTGCTAAGTGTATCGGCTACCACATACTCTTTACCAGCAATATGAGACACAGTGAAATTGAACACTGCTAACCGGGTTATTTTGGAATTTACTCTGCGAGAGTAATTAAGCCTCGATGTTTTACTAAGTATGCTTGTCAACGGCTTATGATCTGTCAATAACTTAAATTGATGACCATCTAAATATTGCTCAAAATGTAATACTGCGGCATACACAGTTATAAGCTCTTTACCAATGTATCATATCGTTTTTCTCGATCATTAAGCTTGCGGCTATAAAACCCAATCGATCTCACTATATCATTGTCCCTTTGCTGAAGCACTGCCCCTATTGCAACATCTGAGGCATCTGTGATTAGCTCGAATGGCTTTTCCCAATCTACAGGTGCTAGTGTGGTTATGTCACTTAGCATTTCCTTGGCCCTCTGGAATTTTTCTCGGTCTTCCTGAATCAAGTTTAGAGGCCAAGACTTCTTGATCGTGCTCTTTTCACGTGTGAGATGGCGCGTTAACGATCCCACAATTCCGGCTAGATCTGGAATGACTCGACGATAATAGCTGATTATGCCCAAGAACCTTCGCAACTGGCGTACGTTTTGAGGCTCCGTTACGTCCTTGATAACTTTGATTTTATCTTCTAAAGGTTTAATTCCGTCTTTGGAAAATACATGTCCATGATACTTAACTGAAGAGAATCCAATGTTACTCTTATTGGGTTTGACCACTAATCCATATTGTTCCAGCCTGGTTAAAGTTGTTTCCAAATGCTTATGATGTTCATAACGTGAGCGATTAAAAATTATTATGTCGTCTATATACACCCTTGCAAATGGACAATTCGGAAGAATTTCTTCAGCTAAACACTGGAAAGTCTGACTGGCATTTTTCAAACCAAAAGGCATTCGAAGAAATTTATGCGATTCCTCTCCTGAAAATCTGACTGCGGTGAAAGGTATAGAGCTTTCTTCCATCGGTATCTGGTAGTACACATTCTGGAGATCTAAAGTTGAATAAACCTCATATCCCATTATGTCTCGGAGCAGAGTACTCTGGTTAGGGAGAGGATAAGAATCACCCTTTAATAGGCGATAGTTTCCACAAACCCTCCATTGTCCCGGTTCAGGTTTGGGAACTACCACTATTGGGGAAGCAAAATTGGAATTTGGCCTTCTACAAATCCCCTTTTCGCGCAATTGGTAAAATTCGTTGTGCTAATGTTTGAGCTTTTGATGAACAAGGCAACAGAGCCACCAATTCTATTTAGTGTTCTACTCTTAAACTCAATCCTGTTCTTTTGGCACTGAAAGGTTGAAACATTGCAAGATGTTTCTCGATGATTTCAACAAAGTCATGTGCGACTGTGGGATGGGGTAAAAGAACGGTTCTAACTGTCGATGTGTTAGACTCAGTGTGTGCTAACGCCCCTACGCCTTCTGCGATAATCCTAGTTTTGGGATCTAAATGCAGGTTGAATGTGTCAAGAAATCCATCCCAATGATATGGTCCTTGACATCGGCTACGAGAAAGTTCCATGTAAAAGATGATTTCTGGCCTAAGGTCACCGATATTTCTTTCATCCCCTTGATTCCTACCGACTACTATTAGCGGCCCATAGTTGATAATCAAATGTGGGGCAATCTGCTTCAGCCAGGTCTGACCTAACTATGCTTTCTTCAGCACCTGTATCGATAAAAAACGCCAGTCTAGTTAGTTCATCTTTAATAGTGAATTTGTTGCTGGATAATCCGGCAATGTTTTCCAGATCTCCGCTTAGGAAGAATCTGACCCTCTAGCATTCTGTTTCGGTGCTATTTGATCTTGTCGCATCTTTTACTTTTGCCTTAAGTATGCCTTTTAAGGGCATGTCTGGAAGTCTTTGCAGTGGAACCACCCCTACGGCTCCTACTAGCGGGGGTTTTATACTTTTCCCGGTGATGGATTCCTCTCTACAGGTTTAGTGCTTCCTTTCCATTTGGGTTCACATAAACGCAGGTATATGCAATTCTCTCCTTGGCACTTTGCATTTCGTTCATATTCACAATGTCTCTTACACCATCCGCGCGGCCCATCGAAGCGTTGACGCGAGTGACTCCTTCGACGTCTTGTATTTCTATCCTAACTCTGAATTTGCTGGTATACATCTTTCGATGTATACCAGCAACTTCTTTACATAAGTAATGCACACTTTCTTGTAGCGTCATGGTAGTTTCGGTATCTGCCCTGACTGGCTGCATCATGACAGAATCTGCCGTTACAGCATGTATCTGTGGTTCCTGTTGTTTATACACTCCGTCTAGCCCTCTGAGTTTCGTTCGCCAATCAACTTTCATTGCGTCAAATACCCCTAATGTGGCTCTAAGCCATGACGGAAGCTCAGCTCTTAAAATAGAATTCACCACATTTCTAGATATATTCAACCTGGAAGCTTTCGTACAAAGGCGTTCATAAAATTCTGATGGTTGTTGACGCCCCATCTTTTCTAGGCGTAATAATTCGCACATTTGTGCCGATCTTCCAGGCTGATATCTCTGTTGAATTTTGGCCATTAGTAACTCAAATGCATTATACGGATTTTTTTCCCACAGTTCTGTCTCTAATGTTTTCCAAGGTGTTTCTGAAATTCTCAGGTAATGCCATCCATGCTGCAACAAATTTCTCTATAGGGTTTATTATTTCTTAAGCTGTGAATATCACTTGGGCATCCCCGACCCAACTTTAGTGTTTTTCGGATCTATATGGTGATAGACAGAATATTTTTGGACTGGCGCGGTCGTCATATTTTGTAGAGGCTCCTAACCTATTTTTGTCTGAGAACCTCATAGATGCCAATTCGTTATCAAACTTACTTTGCCCATTTGAGTCTGATAAGGTAGAATTCTCATTTACATTTATTAAATTCATACCTGCTAAATCTTGAGCTAATTTCCTGGTGTCCTCAAACTTAATATTAGCTTCCATGCTGATCATACTTAATTATTAATGTGATAACTTGGTGTTAGGCAAACGGAATGTAAACTTATTACGTAGCAAAACACTAGACCGAATAACCTGGAAAGAAATAAAACTTGAAAAACAGAATTATTAAATTACCTGTTCCAGAACGTCCCCAATATGTACGATTCAAAAGACAAAATGATAGCAGGTGTATTGTAACACGCGGCTCCGCGTTACAACCAAACGATGTTCAATTTTGACTAATATAGCTCTCTTTAAGGTCAAATATGCTAATTCTGGTTTTACATAATATATCTCTTAACTGCGACTTAAACAACAATCTCTGTTAGTTTCAAACAGTTTTAATTGAGATATTTTGAACTGCAAATTTAATTGTAATTAATAGGGTTTTGTAAACGCCCCGGCTTCAAGTAAATGCCGTACGACGTTACAAACTCGGTTAAAGTGCTCTGAATATAGATATTGTTATGATAGGGGGGCCCTTAACAGTGTCTGGTCGTGCGTTCTCCTGAATTATTCAGAGTGTGAAGATGTCCTAGAGCCTTGTGTTGACTCTGGCTGTGGTTCCTTCTGTTGTTGCATTGTAATCACGATGTGGAAAACTTCGTTGAAGTTCTGCATTAATTGGCCCGTCTCGCTGGTTGTACCGCAACAAGATGGATCACGTATGTTGCCAATTGTTGGTGAAACAAATCAAATAACCAACCTAGGTATTGACAGCCGACAGAACGCACACACGTAACGCAAAGCAGAATGCAAATGCGACAACTGACTTGCACGGTAAATTGCTGTGCTTAAATAGCATGCCATAGTAATATATGTCTACTTGCACACTATTGGTTAAACGGCAAGTTTCGCTTTTTTCTCATTGGTGCAACGTAATTAAAATTTAATTTAATTTACGCAATATGTCGGCCATTAATTTGTGTCGTTACAGTTTTGTTTAATAATAAAACAAACCCGTGCGCAATAAGCTGGTAGCATGCAGTGAGTAATTCTGTGATAACGCTCAAAACCTAGCATACATACGACTCGCGCCGAAGCAGTCTCATCTATACAGCTTATTCCTCCAGTTTCTCATATACCGCAACTGGACGTTGTTCTGAAACGTCATGAATAAATCTTCAACCCTATATCCTTCATGCCCGATCTCAATAGGAAGCGTGCCATCACAGCCCATCGTATCATCTTGTCGAAATCACTTCCTCATCCTCCACGAGCACGTCCATTGGCACCACATAGACAAATGGCTGCCCAGCAAGAATTCGCCATGCTACGTCAACAAGGCATCTGTACACGATCCAGCTCACCTTTCGCTTTGCCTGTGGTAGTAGTACCACAGAGTGAACCACAAACATTCAGGGTGTGCGGGGATTATCGTATTCTCAATTCTTGCACACAGTCTGATTCGTACATCCTGCCAAATCCAGCCGACCTACTCAGATCTGCTATCGGTCATGCTGTGTATTCAAAACTCGACTTGGTAAAAGCGTACTATCAAGTACCGATGGACAATGATTCAGTATCATATACTGCACTCAGATTCACCGGATGTGGCATGCACGAATATCACTATATGCCTTTTGGTCTCAAGAATGCCTCGCAAACATTCCAACGCGTTATGCACGAAATACTGGATGGTCTACCATTTATAATTCAACATCTAGACGACATCCTGTTATTCTCCAACTCAATGACCGTATATATACAACATATTGAGATCCTGCTCACACGTCTAGCCGACTATGGCCTCCGACTTCATGGCAACAAATGAGTCTTTACACAGAAATCAATTGAATTCCTTGGTCATCAAATTTCCGAAGAAGGCATGACACCTATACCTACTGAGGTTCGTGCTATTCAAGATCTAGAGCCTCCAACCACCGTTCGGGCATTACGAGGATTCTTGGGCAAGATGAACTACTATTCTCGATTTGTACCCTACCTTGCCAAGATTCTGGCACCTCTTCACAAATATCTCGTGCCAGAAAGCCAGTTCGTCAAGAAATCACAACTAATTTAGCTCAACGTGGACGACATACAGGCTTACGAGGATGCCAAAAGGCCCTATGCAATGCGACCATGCTACATTCCCCGGATTGGTCTCAACCTTTTGAATTGATGACTGACGCATCCGATGGTGCCATAGGCGCAGTACTTCAACAATTCATCAATGGAATACACCAACTTATGGCTTTCTATTCGCAAAAACTACAATCTGGCGACACGCGATATGATACGTTAGGAAAAGAATTACTCGCAATCTACCGGTCGATCCTACACTTCCACACCTATCTAGATGGCCGAAAGTTCAAGATCTACACTGACCATCTTCCTCTACTTCCGATGCTGAGAGGAAAGAAAGAGTTTCTATTTTCACGAAGTGTGAACTCACAACTTACACGAATACACGAGTATGAATATGAAGTCACTCATGTCAAAGGATCAGAAAATGTGGTCGCAGACTCCCTAAGCCGTCCTTCAGATTTATGTGCCTCAATCCTGTGTTCTTTACCTATAAGCACTCAGGAATTGCAAGCAGCTCAACAAGATGATCCATCACTTCGGACATTTGATGTCAATCGCTTGAAAACATTTGATTATGATGGAACTCTGC
>JAQBSW010007001.1:0-44206 GCA_029291075.1 Eudiplozoon nipponicum
GGTGAAACGATCAACTATACTGGGAAAAATAGCACTTGTATATGTAACAGTGAACAATGCGCACAAATGGTTAATTCTCAAGCTATCAAAACAATAATGACCAGATCTCAGACATCACTTCGCAATACTGCGAGAATGACCTTTACATGCAAACACGCATACACACAAACACAAACGCATACACACTCACCAACTAGCCAAAACAAGAAACAGCAGTAAAAACGAGTCAGATTTGTTACCACTAGCATAATCAATTGAAAACCCAAAATGTATAAATATGTATGATTGTATAAGAGATGATTAGTATTCACGAAATAAATGGCCTTTATCCACTTTGTTATTTGTGTTTGCCTAATTATAAGAATATATATATATATATATATATATATATATATATATATATATATATATATATATATATATAAAGGGAGCCTCTAATTTACCAAAAATCTCATATACGCATGTATGTCTTGTTTACAGGCGACTCATCAGTTTATAAATATTTGTTCAAAACATATGCTGAAATCTCATAAGACTATTAACTACAGCAGTGTGATATTGAAAATCACATAAAGTCATCGTCAATGCGACGTCAAAGCCAACTCCCTAAATATGATGCATTACATACCAGAAAATTAATAATATCGCCCATTGGGAACATCAATTGCTATTATTCAAATCAAGGTTTAGATTTTGGTATAGAAACTACTATAGCACATTTGCAAGAAAATGTTTGTTATTTTCCGTTTTGCTTTTATTTTGCACATCCACATGAAAATATCTTCTTGGTTAACAGGAAGGCTATTCGAGATTTTAATCATTTTATGCTGTTTGATTGATAAATAAACTGACAACCAACGATCAACTTTCAATTTTCATATACCATTAATGGAAAACCAGATATGCGTCCAATTACTACAGTAGTCTCGCACATTAGAAAAATTAATGAAAATGTCAGATGCACTATTTTTATAAAGTCACAAAATATCTCGTCAAAAATAAATAAGGTGTACAATTGCTGATTATATTAATTTATAGAAATCTTGCATACTTGAAACATTAACCTACCCTATATTGTCTAACCTGACACACAACAAAACTACAGTCGGTTGCACGCGGGGACACATTTTAACCTCTATTTTCATCAACAGTGCGTGACAAATTTGCATATGTAAGGCAAGGATACCCATATAATCCGCTAATACCTCTATTATTCATGCGTGCAATGTACTTGACGAATTCACTCGGCTGAAAAATTTCTATGCATTTTCAACAATCAATTTTTGCAGCTTTGACAACACGTCGATAAGCTAAATATTTTATCATTAATTGCTTGCGTGGTGGTAACATTTATTTCAATCAGGTTTGAAAATTGACACAGGCATCATTACTATTTTATTTAAAATGTCGAGCAGCGTACCAACGTTTACGACAGTTACCCGTGCTGATGCAATTTAGCTGTTGAAACGTAATTACCAGAATGAAATTGCAAAGCTTGATGCAGGCATGAGACATCAGAAATTTAAAAAAATAAGAATTAATCTGATTTAAATTTCTAATTATATTTAATTGACGAGTTCATATTAATGTTTAAGCCAAACAAAAGTTAACTTATTTGTTTGCGTGTGTTTATGAAAATATGTCATTTACACTGTATAACTTAGTGATGCTTGTGATTTGGTCATGCTACATTGTTCATGATTTGTTTTGCCTTGCCCTCGTAACAAAGAAGTCAGTAGCGAATGAAGCATTAAGGTCTAAATCACTTTTGCAATTTTGTGCGCTAGTTGAATTTATTATTTTGTTTACGGCTTTCTGGAATGTTTGGCAATGGTTCTTGTTATTCTATGAAAAGTGATCTATACATTTTTCAGTAAATTTCAGATTCTAAATTGTGTCGATTGTAAATCTCATATTTCATTAACAGTTATGTATTTAAAGTCTGCGTTCCATATTTTCTGATATGGCGGATGGTTTCAATCCTTTCTCAATAAAAATATAGACAAAATTTTAATTCGTTCTAATGAACAGATGCTTCGTAGTTCTTTCAGCGTACGTGCTACTGCATTGACGCTTATGAGATTCTAATACATAAGGCAGTTAATGTTTAAATATCATTCTGTATGATAAGTATGATGCTTATCTTGTGATTGAGATGGCATTCTTCGTGAGCCAATTCATTTTTACATTGTTTAATTCTGCTGAAAGATATGCTCATTATCGTTTTATGCCAATGATTTCTTGCATGCGAGATCTGCGTGTTATCTTATCAATTCAAAATTTATTTATGAACAGTTGTTCATTCGCGGAGCTACATGAAATGCTCTTACTCTTAATGGGAATAAAGCTCAGAGCAGGTTCAACTATACGAGATGGTTAATTTAATTACCAGGATACTTTTGCAAAATTTAGTCACAGAATTTGTAAAACGAATATTGCCCTTGTGAAACTGTCGAAGGTTTGTTTTATAGAAACTGTTGCAGTCTATGAGCTAATTTTTCTAATTAGTTGGAGGGGTCTAATGTGAAAACCTAACAGATAGGTGTTGTAAAGTATTGAGTATCGATTTTATTCGCTTCAATGTTTTTAATTTTATTGATCCACATGTAAATTTGGTTTTCAGTATTACCTTGAAATAGCAACTTTAATTGTAGACTTAAGTAGATTGTCTACGCATAATCTAGTCAACCAGTAATATATTCATTTCTTTATAAATAATATTTATAGATTAAACGTAAATGCGTCGTCAAGTAAAAAAATATATTTTTCGAGTCAGCAGCATTGAACTCCCATAGGCTTTCACTATTGCAAAGCTTTAGACGTAAAATGTGCGGGCTGCAATTGGGTTCTTTGGTTTTTCTTCATTTTAGAAATTTTAAAAATTTATTCTGTACAACGTCGCATGTAAACATGGTATCTAAATGTTTGTTTCTATTTTAAAGCTTAGGAAGGAATGTGTTACAACGTGTTATTTAAGATGAATCTATTGCAGTCTTTGAGCTAATTTTTCTAATTAGTTGGAGGGGTCTAATGTGAAAACCTAACAGATAGGTGTTGTAAAGTATTGAGTATCGATTTTATTCGCTTCAGTGTTTTTAATTTTATTGATCCACATGTAAATTTGGTTTTCAGTATTACCTTGCTATTGGTAAGCCAATTTTATGTACGTTTCGATTCTATTCCTCCACCTCGCATTTTTATGCAGATTCATCCATCTACGTTAGTCAAGATGTAAACACAAACTAAAAGAATGTCAATTAAATATAATTTTCCTCGTTAAGTGATAAGCCAAATCTATGTTTTGATGCATTTTATGATCATATGCGTGTTACTAAGGGAATTTGGTTTTCTTTTAAATTACTTCATTATTGTTCTCACCAAACAACACAGATGCCCGGGAATTGTAACTATACCAAGTCATGTTAATAAGGAATTTATAACATTAATATTTCTTCATGAGCTTGGTTTCAGACGAAGCGTAATACAACATCATCTCAAGCAACGCGAAGCCAAAATATCAGCTTCGCATTCTGAAATAAACAAAAACGCTTCGACATATTTCTGACAGATTGTGAGGAAAAATTAAGGCTTCAGAAAACATACGTGAAGTGAAACAGATTATCACAAATTAGGCAGGGATTTGTAGGAATATACAGTTGTGTGTGACGCAGACATGTTAAAAAACTCCAGCAAAGACGTCCAATATCCTCAATGGGTAGCGCTCTATAGCAGAGGTATTGGGTTTTAATGCTACTGTCTAGAGAATACAAGAAGAAAAATCTAATTATTCTTCTTTATTTAGTAAAAAAATACCTAAATAACGTATTGTTTCCACGAAAACTTCGGCTATACTAGAAATAACATAGCTAATAAGATGCGCATCATTAGAAAAATCAACATAAGCTCACAGCAAATTATTTAAATAAGATTATCTGAATTACCAGATTTGTCATAAAATCGAGGAACTCATGTGATTCGGCACAATTAAGCTTTAATGTCTATTTTATGGTGAGCGATTGCAACTACAAAAGGATATCGCCGTGAGTATTTTGTTAGCGGGACTCCTATAAAATAGCGAATGGTAAAAACTTAATAATGCTAAAAAATAATTTCATAGAAATTTGTGTGCTGTAAAGGTGATTTGTTGCTGTTTGAAACTGATAAAACAGTCAACAAAACGAAAACTTCCAAAATAGCCAAGAAAGCCAATTCTGTTACTGAATTAACATAAGAGAAGCAAACAAACGTCCTGCTTTCGTTTGTCATTACAGAGCAGTTTACGAAAAACGGCGGCAGTTTAACAATAATAAGATATCCAAGTTCGTTTGAACAAAGACAATTAAAGTCATAAGTACTAAGTTCAATTTTGAAAATGTAAAATGATATATATATACAGTTACGTGTTACTTTTTGCTCAATTAGTAAATAGTTAGTTAAAATACGATCTCAAGGCTATGAAAAAATAAAGATGTACAAAATGCATAATTTCATGCTCACATGTGTTTCGTGTTTGAAGATAGCTTGTCAGTAGGAGCCGGCATTACCGAGAATACCAACTGAATTTAAGGGGAAGAAATTTAAGAAATTTTGACGTTGTAATGTCCTAATGGTGGTTTTCATAGCCGTAAAATAATAACTTTGTATATATTATTTGCAAATGCGACTTCAAAGCCAAGTCACCACTTGTGATATGTAAAATTACTTAAATCTGATCTTGTAAAAAGTGCAATGAGCATCATAACTATTATAAACTTAGGATAATACGGCAACACGTCATACTCTTTACTTGATCTACATGGGTTATCCTATTTCGAGGCATTCATTACATCAAACAATCTAAAGTATAGCATGTATACGGTTCGTAATATTTACAATGAGTAGGATTTTATGTCAGGTGGCCGAATACTTGTATTATTTTAACAATTATACTGCTTGACTACACATAGTTATAGGGCATTGAATCTTCTAACTGTCCAAAATGAAAGTACCAAATATGCAGTTTTTGGTGTACTGTGCCCCAAGAACGCCTATGCAAACCAGTTTATGGCTTTGGTGCGTCCAAACTTTCGCATATCTTTCTATCATTATATACGAAACGTGCTAATAAAAATAATATATGAATATAGCCCAATTTTACTTTAAAATAGCATTTAGCTGATACCTATTTTAAATATTGTGTCATAAGTTATGATAAAGCGCAATAATAAGAATCAAAGTACAAACAAATGTATATTTTAATCAAACGATCAAAGAATGTGCACGGCGGTTATAGCGATTGTTTAAATTAATTAGATAAGTCTTGGTATGAAAATCAGTCCAATTACATGCATACATATGCCAGTATATGCTAAGGATTGTATAATTTAGTAAAGACAATTAATCCAGTAGATCGGTTTCTTCCTTATTAGGAACTTGTAATGCACTGTCTAGAATTTGTTACAGACCGGGCTCGAATATGGGCACATCTAATTCAGAGTCTATTACTCTAAACATGTGGCACAATGCGCAAGCTACAAACAATTTTCAGTTTTAAATTAACTGATGTTTTGGATGGTTTTTCCTTCAGGTAAAAAATATATTGCAACTCTTTAAACATAATGTTACCAACAATTAATCCAATATTTTATTATAAAATATACATCGATTTAACTGCTGCCGGTTGGTACAGTGGTTAGATCAACAGACTCTGAAGTAGATGTATTCACATTTGAGCTTTGTCCGCGGAAAATTTTTGGATAGTACGTGAAGAGATCGCAATAAGTACGAAAGTGGTCTATTGTTGGAATTTCCTATGCTTAGCTCCGTAATGCTAAGCTGATGCTGACATATGTATGTGTATCATAAGAGAGTTGGTTTTGCCACGATCGAAACCTTGATTCAAGTAATTTTAATCAACGTACGCAAAACCAATTTTCGTTTATCTTAGTCTTTTTCTAATAATGTGAATGCAAAACTAGCTATTTGGATTATGAAGTATAAAAATGAAATCGTACTCTATGCACATTTATAAATTTATTTATGCTTGGTTTAATCATTAATATTGAACAATCAATAATGATTAAAATGATTTGCTTTTTAATCAAAATCTATTAACTCGTTAAATCTGCCCTTTTCCTTGTTTAATAATAGTTTCAGGTTTAGTTGGAAATATTTGTAAAACGAATTTGTCTTTTTATGTGCTTAGTTTTGTATATCTCAACCCCGAAGTAAAATTCGTTTCAGAGCGTCGTGCTGGGGAATGCAGCGGTAATAAGGGACATAGTTGCAGGTATTGTAAACAATTTAATTAGTATCAAGACAAAATATTATAATTGCTATGAATATGTTCCAATATTTTAATAAAAAATATGATTTGACAGATATTTAGGCAGATATTCTTCTTGTTTTGCATTAAACCTCGAATATTTTAATATTATAAATCGCCAAAATGCAAAATTATATTTAATTTTGGTTAGTTTGGCTTGAATCTGACACTGTATTTCAGAAATGGGTTGTCAAATACACTGCCAGACTCCCAAAATAATGTGCAAATTAGCCAATTCACGTAGTTTCCACCTTAATTATTTTTAGCACGTCATCGATTTTGTACCGCTTTAAAAGTTTTGAAGCAACTCTCTTTTTTTTCTAGTGGTTTAAATATGTTGAGTTGTCAAATTCGGACATCAATTAAATTAACTGTCTCGTCAATCCTATGCAAAATGTTACATTATTTCTCCATGCCTTTAGCATATAATAAAGAATTTTCGTATGAGAGCATTATTCAAGATCGTACGTATTAGGGTATGAAAAGTCATACAAATTTATTTATGTTAAATACGAAATAAACTTAGAATGGTGTAAGATATTTTTCAAAATTTTTTTCCAAATCTATAAACCAGAATAATATGTTCCGTGGATCGCTGATATAAGTGGCTAAATTCGAGATTGCGATGAAGTTCGTGCTGTAGCCCAAACAACCCAAACCCGATCAAATGTCCACCTAAGCAGATGAAGTTTATTACATTTGCTTTTCAAATTTTTTCATTAAATAAATTAATGGCAATTTGGATTGTAGACAAACAAGGCAGATACGATGACAGTTTACATTTTTGATACGGTCATAGTGTTTGTTATAATGTGGCTAAATTTGCGAAAATAAAATTTTGAAATTTGTACTGAATCTCTATTCCACTGAAATATAGTAATTTCACTGTTAGACAGTCACTTATTACGGTTTTGCGTCTTGTTCAAATTGTAAATCAGTGTTGCCTAGTTTAAGTTGGATTGCTGATATTTGACTTTGATAATCCGTATGATTGGTTAATATTTAAAATATATTTGCAGATTTCGAGATGACTAAAGCATTTGTCAAACTTTGCCATACAGTTCTGTATACCGTTAAATTTATGACACAACATTAAGGAATTTATCGAATTTCAGGAATAATGGATTTTCTAACATTTTCTGCAGTTATTACTAATAGGGTTGAAGCATTTGGAATGACGGGATCAGTTAGTAAACAGCCCTTATGGATATTTTCACGGCTGGTACTTGGAAATCAGGATCTATCGGACTATTGCAGTACTGCTTTTGCAAGTCTGAAAACTGCGAATCAAAATCGTAAATGTGATAAATTCATGATCGTCCTGGGTAGAATATCAATCTTGACTGATTATGTACTAGGAGTTGCGCACCTAGTAACACATTAGGTCAAGTATGACCAGAAGGATAAAGAAGACAGTAAGAAAGGGAAGTATAATCTCATGTGCACATTAGTTTCGTGCTAACTGATGACTTATAAGTAGGATCTGGTATGAATTTCAGTACCCACGATATATTTTGGTGAGTAATGTGGGACAATTGAAAAGTTCAATCTTCCAAACGCATGTGTAAATCTGATTAGTAAAGCTAACTACATATAAAGACTTCGATAATGCGTATGGATTTGTTGTAGTAACTGTTATTCAGAATTATTTTTATATCTTAATTTTGGTGAATTTTAGCATACATTGAAGACCATTTTGTGGGCACCATATAGCGACTCGACAACCAGAGATTTAGTGCCATTAAGCTTTACGGTAATCATAGTGTTGGTATCAGGTACTGACACAACAACCATAAAGTTGGTATCTTTTACATGATTGATACATATATTATGTATAGTGAGTTGGCTTTGATGTCGCATTGTCAAAGAATTTTTTGAAGTTAGCTTCATTATTGCAGGTTTAAACAGTCGCATAAGGGATAATTACTTCTTACGTTCACGAATTCCTCACTCAATTATACAGTGGGTAAGTAGCGTAATACCGGCTCCTACTGATGATTCGCCAGTAAGCTTAATTCTTTAAAATCATAAAGTATAGCAGTATGGGCGAAATATAAATTTACTCTTTTAAATAACATTAAAACAATTTTTGAAGAATGATTTTCTATATCTAATATAGTGGAGTTAATTTTTATAGCATTTACATAATGTATATAATGTAAGCACGACTTGGCAGCCACCAATATCAATCAACATACGTTAAATTGACTATAATGTTTCTTTATATGGATGTTGCAAATTCCATTATATATATATATATATATATATATATATATATATATATATATTGGGGAAACAAATCAATTACATGTTTCCAAGGTTGACTTATTAATATTCTTCTGAACGTATTAGATATAGTTTTATACTCGGTACGCAATGACTGGTACGATCATAAATATATACTTAATGCATGCAACCGACTTAATGTTACATTTTGAGGGCTCCATGACCAACATGAATGCAGCCTATCTTTAGGAGCTCCCATTTCACATAAGACCAACATATAAAACAACGAAAATTTAATATCGAAAAGGTATTTTATCCTGTGGAACGTTTTTGTACTTACTGAGAACTCCTCAAGTAACGCTCAGAATTTACCGCGAACAAGGATCGATTCTGGGCACTGCTTCTTTGGAGTCTGAGGCACTAAACACTTATTCAATCTGCCACTCACTACACATAATTATGAAATGTATTCTAACCTGCGTTTTGGTACCGGTTTCCTTTATGTATAGCCTAACTAGCGTCTTCTTTGGTACGAAGATCCTACGAGACACTCACAATCTGAAACTGCAAATAAGATATCACGCTACTTTGGAAGTGTTATTTAAATGAATAATTATAACAAAACGGTTATTGGCTGTGCGAACGTTGATGACAAATTATTAATTAATGGTTACGATTTTGTTATAAATACCAATTTACATATATATATATATATATATATATATATATATATATATATATATATATATATATATATATATATAGAAAGATAATCCGACAAGTAGATCAGTTTCGTTTGTTGTTAGATATATTCAAGTACTATTCATAATTTGCCTCAGGCAAGGTTGAAACCTGCGCAAATCGGCATCGATACCAATGGCTCCATTCACTAACCCACCTTGACACACGCTACACCAAATTTTCTGTTATATCAATGCTCATGTTTATGGTTGGTATATGTTCCCGATGAAGTCTATATCGCATGCAGTTCGGCACAAATTTCTAAATAGCCAATTCCATTATGAGTCAGGCACCACGCTAATTGTGGAAGTGTTAATAAATTTATTATGTATAATAAATGTTATTTAGGGTATCACACTTGCCTTTAACAGCAATCAAAGAGAAACAGCCGTTAATATCGATATCAAATATTATTTACCAATATACATGCGCAAGTTGTCGATCAACTTACGTAGGCCGATCGACCAGACGGTTAATTACTCGAATGAGAGAACATTGCAACTTGAACGCCTGTTTTAAATCAAATGGTGAATACACGTCTGCTATTGCGCAACACATCATCGAAACAACGCACGTATGTTCTCCAGACGTAGCATTCAAAGTAATTACTAAATGCAGAAACAAAAGGGAGCTAGCCACATACGAAGCCTTATGGATAAACAAATTGCAGCCGGATTTATGTAAGCAGAAGAAGCACGTACAAGCATTGAGTTTGAACTGGATGTGACGCACGCAATTTGATTGGTTTCTATTTTTCACACTCTCTTTGTTCACATATTTCTATCTTGTTTTGCTTTCCAATTTATATATAAAGATATGTTCATGAGTAGATATTTGAGAAGACCATGCGAAAGAAAATTTTCTTATATCTGATAAAATTTCTTTTTGTTTTTGCACATAAAAAGGGTACAATGAATATATATATATATATATATATATATATATATATATATATATATATGTAGAAAAGGTAATCCGACAAGTGGATCAGTTTCGTTTGTTGTTAGATCTATTCAAGTAATATTCATAATTCGCCTCAGGCAAGGTTGAAACCTGCGCAAATCGGCATCGGTTCCAATGGGTATATCGACTAACCCAGCTTGACACACGCTACACAAAATTTTCTGTTATATCCATGCTCCTGTTTATGGTTGGCATATGTTCCCGATGAAGTCTACATCGCATCTACTTCGGCACAAATTTCTAAATAGCCAATTCCATTATGAGTCAGGCACCACGCTAATTTAAGAATTGTCTAGAAATTGCCACCGATAGGACTCGAAACTGAGAACATCTGACTCGGAATCTGTAATTCTAACCCTAGAGCCACCATGCCGCAAGGTGCACACAGTTTTAAGTTATATACTAACTAATGTTTATAGTTAGGCCTCTATTCATGGGGATAATATATACGGCATTTCATTTGACCCATAGTGAAAACTAACCATCCCAAATCTGTCGTTGCAATGAAAACACCATGCTACATGGATATTGTACCGTCCTATTATCCCACATTCCTTATCCAAATATATAGTGGTTAAAAGGCGTAATACCGGCTCATACTGATGAGTCGCCAGTAAGCACGAACGAATGTGCATGAGATTGTACTTTCCGTTCATACTGTCTTTGGTTTATATTTATTGTCACAACTGAACTAATTTGTTACTAGGTTCGCAACACCTAATAAATACTTACATATATATTAGTTATCCGTAACAAACAGTATTTAACTGTTATATATTGAATTCAATGATGTCGTGCTTACCGCGAAATGTGATAACTGATATCAATCAGGGCCAGAGTGTATGGATTTACTGGAGTAACAGGTATTCAGAAATTGTTATAATTCTCAATTTCGGTGAACTATAGCAACAAACAGTATTTAATTGTTACAACATAATTGATTGCGCAGGCGGTGGTATCAATTCTTTAAATCAAGTTTGCAAGCTTGAAGTAAACACCAATCCCATTGTATTTAACCAGTCTTTCCAACAACATAACTAATCTACCGCCATTTCCGACTACTGAACACTTTTCGAACTTCTATGATTATCATCATAGTACGATGGGAAACTGACTAGTGAGGATCAAACCGTATTGCATATATATGGAAAGCAAAATTAGATATGTGGCTCTCATGTCTAGTAGTCTTGCATAATTGTACGTGACTAAAAAAGTCGGCTGCACATTTTCTATGCAGTCACGAACATTAGCTGTTTGTAGCTTTCGCCATATATATATATATATATATATATATATATATATATATATATATATATATATATATATATAGACAATAAAATCTAATAATAATTGATTGTGCAGGTGGTAATTGCAGTTCTTTAAATCAAGTTTACTAGCTTGAAGCAAATACCAATCCCATTGTATTTAACCAGTCGTCGAACAACTTAACAAAACTACCGCCAGTCGCAACTTACTGACGTGTTTATAACTTTCAATTTTATCATTAGAATACGACGGCAAAATGACTGGAGAGGATCAAACCATATTGCATATATATGGAAATCAAAGTTAGATATGCGGCTCTCCACCTCCAGTAGTCGTGCATACACTGTACGTGACTAGACGTTTCGGCTGCACAATTTCTATGCAGTCACGAACATTAGCTGTTTGTAGCTTTCGCTACACACACATATATAGAATATACAATTAAATAATAATTGATTGCGAGGGTGGTGGTAGCAATTCTTTGAATCAATCTTGCAACTTTGAAATAATTGCTACCACCACCCGCGCAATCAATTTTTATTTAATTGTACTATATATCATATATATATATATATATATATCTATATATATATATATATATATATATGTGTGAGACGATAGCTACAAACAGCTGATATTCATGACTGCATAGAAATTGTTCAGCCGACATTTCAAGTCACGTACAATGTATGCAAGACTAATAGATTTGAGAGCCGCATATCTAATTTTGATTTCCATATATATGCAATGCGGTTTGATCCTCGCTAGTCAGTTTGCCGTCAAACTCTGATGATCATCATGGAAGGTCGAAATGCCTCAGTGCGTTGCAAAATGCGGTAGTTTTGCTATGTTGTGCGACGACTGGTTAATATTGGTGTTTACTTCATGTTGGCAAACTTGATATAAAGTATTTAACTGTCATATATTGAATTGAATGATGTCACGCTTACCGAGAAATTTGATAACTGAAATCGATCAATGCCAGTAGAGTAACAAATGTTCAGAAATAGTTGTTTTTCTCAATTTCTGTGAACTATAGCATACATTCATATCCATCATGTTGGTACGATGTACAGACTCGGCAACAATAATGTTATTACTATGTACCTTATCGGTACTATGATGTTGGTATCGGGTACGGACACAATAGCCATAATCTTAGCATCCTTTACAGACTCGGTATATATATTATATAGTGTGAGTAGGCGTTTAAGTCGCATTGTCGAGACTTTATATGATGTTATCGTCACTTCTGCAGGTTTTCACATTCGTCTAGAAGATTGTACCGTCCAATCAGCCCACATTCCTCACCCAAATATAAAGCGGTTAAAGGGCGTAATACCGGTTCCTACTGATGAATCGCCAGTAAGCACGAAATGAATCTGCATGAGATTATACTTTCCGATGATGCTGCCTTCGTTTATCCTTCTTTTCAAAATTTAACTAATTTGTTAATAAGTTCGCAAAACTTAATACACACTTCCATGCTACATGGTAAAGTGTTATTGAATTGAACATTTCTAATTATTCAATTCGAGGTTGCGATTTGATGAACAATCCGTATATATATATATATATATATATATATATATATATATATATATATATATTATTCATTACAAACAAAGCATTGGATAATGTAAACAAGGCAATTCATTTAGTAGACAATACAATTAAAATATAATTGATTGCATGAGTGGTGGTAAAATTTATTTAAATCAAGTTTGCGAACTTGAAATAAAAACCAATCCTATTCTATTTAACAAGTCGTCGAACAACATAACAAAATACCGTCAGTCGCAGGCACTGATGCGTTTCGACCTTCCATGATCATCATCAGAGTACGACGGTAAACTAACTGGCGAGGATCAAACCGCATTGAATATATATGGGTAGCAAATTTATATATGCGGCTCTCACATCTAGTAGTCTTGCATACATTGTACTTGACTGGAAATGTCGGCTGCACAATTTCTATCCAGTCATGAACATTTATTGTTCTCAGCTACCATCACACACATATTTATATGATTATTGCTTGTCAGTTTACCATCGTACTTTGATGATGCTCATGTCAGGTCGAAACGCATCTGTGCCTACGACTGACGGTAGTTTTTTTAATGCTTTTTGAAGACTGTTCCTGTTACTTCCATATTGAAAACTCTCCAAGAACTGTCCAGAATCTGCTTAGGATAATTTTTGAAACTGCAGCGGTCTGTTTCGAAGTCTGTGACTATATCCAGTGCACGACCTTGCCGCAAGCCTACACAAAATTTTTAGTTTTATACTTATTTAAAGTTTGGTTAGCCTTTCCTTCTGTTGAAGCAAAGGTGGCATTTATTTTTAACTAAACTGGATTGGCATGTGGTCAAAATGCTGTATTCAGTTAATTTTACTGAAATCTAGGCTACCTTCAACATCGTTGTTTTGGCATCCTCTGCAAAATCGGCATATAATATATTGAAAACGTTGGAAAATAAATCGCATTTTTCAAGACGTTGTTCAAATTGGCTCTCCTGTTAATTTTGATTTTAAAATCTGACTATTCCACATTTTTTGGCAAAAATATAGTAAGTTTATGGACTACTTTTAACTACGACTTATGTGTAGCTGATAAGCTCATACAGCGTGTACACAAAAAGGTAAACATTTTGTTCTTTCGGGTTTCAACATGTCTTTCTGGTTCTTCTTAATCTCACAAGTTACAAGGTGTTAATACTTTGTGCATAACTGCATAAACGATAATTCTCCGCAGTGTCGAATTAATAACAAATCATTCATTGAATACTGTCTTTATTGCCAAGAATATGTGAACATGAATATCGATCAAGAATGCCGCTTCGACTTGGCCAATATTGGTTGGGTCGTTTAAATTATTATTAGTGAGTCGTCCAATCGAGACTTCATTATCCCTATCTCTACAGACAAGGTGTTCATTCGTGCAGTCAATCCTCTTACTAAGTTTTCCAATTCATCATAAGCCATTTTGTTTACCTTAATGCAAATTCTTTATTTTTAATCAATTTTGTATAAGATTTTTCTCGTATCAAATGCATTGGTTTAGTTAAACAAAAATACAAATATTTAATACGTTATGTTCACTTCTGCGGCTCGAAGTCTGTTTGCATCATTGTGCTGACTGCTTCATAAAAATATGTGCGCTTCTGCCAGGACTTTCAGTTGAATTCATGCCAGCTCTAGATATGACCCTTGGTGAGTTCTTGATCTCAAAGGTGGCTATTGCTATACGTAGTGTAAGGCTTTGCTAAAATGGCAGGTCTTCAGAATTTTCCCTATCAATTATAATGAAGTTTCCACAATATCAAACATAATAGCGTTTAAATCGTTTACAGGCTGGAATGTAATACAATTAAGAATTTGGCCTAGATGTCGCATTGGTTAATACTTTATATATGAAAAAGCAAATTCTTATCAGACATTGATGCAATTTATGCAATTGAATACGCAGCGTTCTAACATTATTTAGAAAAAGCTAAGGACATATATATTAAACAAATACACTAGTAATTTATGCTAAATAAGCATGCCTATTTTATCTTCTTCAGTTTAACATCTAGAAATGCATAGAAAAGCCGCACCTTTTTGTAGGTAATACAGAATTGAGTTCTTTAGATAATGTTTCGTCGACTTTTTATATACATTTTTAGATGTATTTAAAGATTTTCTTAAATTCATTTCTGTTTTTTAAGTGCGTATTAAATAATAAGATTTTAAGTTAATGAAACCCAGAAGTTATGGATTTAGCTGCCAATTATGCCACTTCATTGTTAAGAAATAATATTTAAAACATTGTAATACATTGTATTAGATTCCATGTAAATTATGAGAGAATTTTATTAACTTTACCCTTACGATCGAATTTTCCTTTTCGTACGTAAGTCTTATAACCTAATTAATGAGAAAACTATTTGAAAATTAACTATTTCTAAAAAAATTAGCTTTTGCGCTAAATTACAATAAGGATCTTTTCAGTAATAATATTTCGTTTTTAAAAATATCGCCATAAAAATTGCTTTACTTAGTAACAATCACATTGTGCTTTCAACATATAACGATATTAAAGCACGGAAAGATTGCGTAACAGGCAACAAGTTATCGTCAACATTTTATTTCTAAAATAAACGAATGCTTGGGACTACAGATGACATAATCTAAATCTTTTCTATTTTGCAATGATTTCGATTAGATAAAATGCGTGGATTCTTTAATTGAATTATCAGTGGAGCTGCGTTTTTATTAAATCACACATTTACAATTAAACTATCACTTTCCTGTGGAAGCGATTTAATTTTTAGTGGCAGATTGGCTACAGAACTTGATTTATAAGCCAATATTTATTACACTTGTTTAACCGCTATCAGATAATAACAGTTTTCAGTGATAATTCTACGTCGACTATTGTATTTCTAGACCATATTGCGTTGTAAAATTTTAGTGACTTATAGTACATAAATAACACAGTTATTTTTTTTTGAAAAAACAGTCCACATTGATTGATTTATTAGTCCAAAATATTAAAAAAGAGGAAATGTAATTAAGCGCAGTTTAATAATGAGCATTGAAAGCCCCATGTTAATGTCATTGCATGAAAATTTTGTTCATGCTTGAACAGATTTGAAGAAAATCGACTTATTGAAATCGATTACAAATTGGGAAGCATAAAATAAAACCTAGATTTTATTAAAATTGCAAAACGCTTTTTTGGAATTTCATAATTTTTAAAGGAAATCATTTTAATTCTGGACGTACGTACATCAAATCATGTTATGCTATGTAAGAATTTCTACCTGATAACACCGCGCTTTACAATTTGAAAAAAAGTAGGTGTGTTGGTTTGACTCACCATTTGGAAGCGATTTAAAAAATTTGACTCCATCCAGAAATGTGTAATAAAAATTGTTTGTCGTACATTATAATGCCAAAATGTTTCTTTGACATAACATTCAGAAGAAGCTTAAATCTGACGAAGAATTCATACCATGACAACATAAATACCAGTTCGATTCACTGGTTTCAAATTATGCGATACGGAAGTGATCGTATAGTACATTGCAAGAGAATTAACCAGCAAAATAGGGTTCCTACCAAACTGATATAATAATTTGAGGCATCCTGGTATGGAACGTATAAGAAATTATTTTCTTGCAAATCATCAAAAGTAAAATTACCACATGAGTAAATCTTATTGTTTATTTTAATTGTCCAAGGTGTTCCAACATGCACATTTTTATTTTTCTGTTTCGAACTGTCTAACGATTTTTTCACATATATTTATGTTAACAATATTGATTTTTCTCAAGTGCGTGACTTCCGGTTTACATGACCATAATTGATCGTTATACAAAGTCGCTCAAAATACCAGATTTAGTAGTTACTAAACAAAGTGCCAGCTTCAAGAAATTTTTTTTCCAAGAAAAGTTACAATTCTTGGGAGCTGATGTAAAAAGTACTACACACGAAAAATCTGACTGTTTTATCTCACACCAAATAGTGTTAGTTGGCATCTTTTTAGATATTATGGCAGCACAAATGCATGAAATGCGCTAGTTACATTTGGTCACTATCCGAAACTAACTGCAGATTTGATGAGTTGGCTCGAGATTAACCATGAACAACCAGTGGCGGTAGTTACAAAGCAACTAAAGCGTGTTGAAAACTGTCTGCGTACACGACATACTGGAGAACATCATCCGCTGAATTAAGATTCATAAGCAATAGACCACTGTAAATAATCAAATGCACGAATTGACGCGGCAAATTCCACACTGAAGCCAAAGTTTACTAGGTTTCATCCGATAATTAGTTGAGGTTTCAAATAATTTTCTACTGATTACAAAGTGATACAAAAAACCGGTATCTATTTGGTTCCGTATTATGACTTGAACTGAAACAGGAATTAATATCATTTGCGAATAAATTTCATCATCTTTCGAAACTGTCAGGTAGATTTGCAGAGCACTAGAAGCAAAGTTCTATAACAGGAATTATTTCAGAGCACACAAATTAAACGAGAAGACGATTTTGTGCGTAAATTAGATTTAAATCTATCTAGACGACATCAATTTTAGCAACAAAATTGTGGTACACCATTCCTATATGCAACATTTACGTTTATTCTTTGAAGGACTTTTTTACTGTTACATATATTGAATGATAATTTTAGTGTATGAGTTAATTGCTTTGAATATCATTATGTAAATTTCCAAATAGCGTTATTTTTGTTTAATCGTTTAATTTTTCTACAACAATATAGTAAAACGGCATTGGATGGGCAAGTGAAATTTGGTTTTTATCCTCAACTACATTTAGATTTGATAAGCTAGTTTTAGATTAGTTATGAGCCTTCAGTGGTGGAATTTACTTAGCATTTACAGTATTTTCTATTTGGTATGCATTTATAATCTACTTGAGAACACCACCAGCCAGTTCAAATTTGGAAGACAATAGTCATTTGTAAATAAGCCTGTGTTACGAAGTGATGCGGCTTCATCCAATAAATTATTTTTTACTGACAACAGTGGAAGACAATTCTGGTATTTATTGGTTGAATAGAGCCTGCATTTGGTTTCCGTATTCGGAATTCACTTGAAACAAGAAACTATATCAATCAAAGACCAATGGCATAAACTGGCCAAAATCAGCTTTTCGAGCGGAGCACCAAGAGCGAAGTAGATTAAAAGAAAATATTTCTGAACACACGCAGCATACGAGATGATGTCAATTTTTGCGGTGAGTGATGTAGCAAGGCTTTCATATAGTCACATTTTACATTTGTTCATTGACGGGAATTTTTACTCTTACATTTAATGAGTTATATTTTTAGTGTGAAAGTTAATTTTATTAGTGATAATTACGTTAATTGAAGAATATTGTTATTTTTGGTTATTCATTTAATCTTTCTAGAAAAATATATTTCTTGTTTGATTGGACGCACGCAAACGGGCGTCAAAATTTTTGAGAGGTTGGTTTGGTCAGCCAATTACAAATATAAACAATAAGGTCCAATAGCTTTATTATGCATTGTAAAGACAGTATTAAATTAGACGCTCTATTTTGAACATTTACAGGATTTAAATAACAAAAATCTAACTAATCTAAATATAGATTTAACACTTGATATATGGACATTGTGTTGGGTTAATATCAGTATATAAATGCTTAAATAACTTTCTTCCAACATAGGGATTTAGAAATTAAAATAACATTAGGGCAACTCTTTATTGTATAATGGCCATTTATTTCGGGACTACTAAACTTAACTTTACAATCTTTCATTTCTATACATCCTGGGTTTTCATTTGATTATACGGATGGCAACAAACCGGATTTGGTTTTACTTCTATTTATTGTTTGGTATGACTTTTTTGTGTGTATGCGTATTTGTCTGTTTGTGTGTATGTGCGGCTGTATTGCAAAATGATGTCTGAGATCTGGTTATTATTGTATTGATGGATAACGAGTTAAATATCTTTTCGCATTGTTGGCTGTTACGTGTACGAAGGTTATTTTCCTGAGTGGTGTCTTTCGTTTTGCCTTTGTTCAGTTTACTTTGTAACACCACAGAATGTGTAGATAGCAGTGTTGAATTCAAATATTGATTTGAAATTTCAGTCTCCGTATGTGCAACTGTTTCTTCCTTCTACATTTAATGTCAACCCGATCGAATGATCGGTGAGTCTGGTCGAGGGAATGTTTGGTCCTGCCTGAATGACTGTACATTTTTGTTGGGTTTTATGATTCATTGTCAGTTGTATAGAATATCATGTTGATGCTTTATAAAAAGGGTTACATATATATGTAAAATATTTTCTGATTTCGCTTTAGGTAAAATTGAGAAATTGATTGAATTGACTGGGTGATCCGTTTTCAATTAATGATCGGAAATAGCAGATTTTCATGACGATGCCAAGCCTTTTTTATTACATTTTTTCGGTAAATGTTGCAGGATTTTGTTGATGAGTTGCTTTTTCGTAAGTCCAACCTATGTGCCACCAACACGTACATGCGACTTTGTAGACTAGGACTGATTTGTAAAGAATTGGAAATTGATCTATGGCAGCCAACCATATGATTCTCAGAGTGCTAAATGTGATATTAGCTTTAACACTAGGAAAATACTCCTTATTTATTTTATTTAGCCGCGGCACAATGATTGAGGCCAGTATATCGCCTCTAAATGGTAAATTTATACATATATTCATATATATTATGAACTGACGTTGTAAAGTGTATAAGCCTTATAGCATTTAATATAGTAAATATAATTAAAGTGAACAATAAAACACTTCGTTCCACAACAATTTCAACTGAAGCCTCAAATACATGCACTAGTAAATACAAGATATATTAGTCAAAATTTTCTAATTACTAATTCTGGGAGAGTAAATTTTATTACAGAAAATTTGTCACTAAGTTGGCGTAATCAGTTTTCATGTTGAGACATCATCATTTCATTTGGAAATATGAATTGTTGTAATAAATAATATTTTTAAATAAATAAAAATACAATATTTTTCAGATCACAGTCTTATTATAGATTATGATACATGTGAAGAAAAATATTTAGAAATATAACGAAACATAATATACAATATAACTCAATTGTCTGCAACGAATACCGTCCCAACTGTTTTGTAGTATTAGCAATTGACTCCAAGTCAGTTTGCAACAAACTCGAATCCGTCTGAGTATTCAGTCTAATATTAATTAGATTGCAGGCAACATGAAGCTGTCTTTTAATAAATGAAGTGTGGTTCGCTCTCAGACACTGCAAAAATTTTGTCTGATTATTAAAGCTTATGCAATCACACATCTCCGAATCAGCCGGATAAATTAACTACACTATTATATTTAAGTTGTTTGAATTTTGAATCCATACTCCTTTGATCTGTTAAGCACATTAAATTTCCCACATTTAATTTTGTTAAATGTATTTCTCTCCAAAAATGTGCATTATCAAACATTGCTCTATTGAAACTTCCATAGAGTTTTGGGATATTTATCGGAAGTTAAAACGACTGATTGGCATTTTATATTTTTATGTCAATTAAGGGAATATATTTAATAAATAAGCTTATCTTGTTTAATTAATTGATAAATAAAGCAGAAAATCAAATGGAATTATAAAGAAATGTGTGGAAACATTTCACTTGTCTTTGCTCTGAAATAAATATATCTCTCTTAAATAAAGGTAACTGAATGCAGAGCTATTATTATATAATGCTAACTGAAAATGTTAAAGCATTGAAAAAGGCTATTTTGAAATGTGTAACTGGTTTTCCTAGAAACCATCATGGTGTCTGCAAATTTAGAATCATTTTATTATTTAAAACATTTAGTGGTCAATATTTGAAACATAACAATTTCTTTTTTTGGTAATTAGGCTGTGGAAAATTTTATGCAATTTGTCACTCTTTCACCATCGCACAGTTCTAAACTTTGCACATAAAATTTTACGTCTAAATCTCCGTGCACATTTTCAATTATAATAAAATCGTTTCAGTAATTTTATTCATGAATTAATGCAACAAATCTGCTCCAATTTGTGTATTTAAGCAGGCTTCTTGAATGGATAAAATTGTTTTTTGAAAAAATAAAGCAGTGTTTATAAAGTCAGATCTAACAACTCGGCAGACTTAATTTTGATAAATTTGGATCTAATCTATGTTGACTAAATGCTTTGGAGATTTTAATTCAAAATGTTGCGGAGAACTAATATATATGCAATTATGTATTAGGTGTTGCGAACCTAGTCACAAATTAGTTCAGTTGTGACAAGAAGGAAAAACCAAAGGCAGCATGAACGAAAAGTATAATCTCGTGCACTGTCGTTTTGTGCTTACTGGCGACTCATCAATAGGAGCCGGTATTACGCCCTTTACCCACTATATATTTGGGTGAGGAATGTGAGAAAATATGACGGTAAAACTAGTTTGATTATTTCCTTTCCGCTTTGGTGTAAACCTGTTGTACTCTATCCCAATTAAATTAAACAGTATACTTCAATCTGTATCTTTATTTTAATTTTGACCATCATTTGTATAATGTGCGAAAATAATTTTAAATCTGTTCTTATTATTCTTTACCACATGCATAATTGATATTGTTCAATTAAAGACCATTAAAAATAAACTTACATAGACGAAAAATATAGTAGTATAAATAATTCATTTTACTTGGAGAAATTTAGAATGTTAAATTTTCGTAAAACTTGGTTTTAACTTTCTCAAAAAAATTATAAAAAATAATTTATGTCGACTAACTTTTGGATAATCCTTTCTGTTTTAAATAGACTGGCAAATTTGTGTTTTATGCTATATCCCGATTACATCTCCAAAAGTAAACTTTATCCAGATTTGTCAATGAATGCCATGTTATTAGCACCTATTTTTCCATAGTTTATGTTACAATATATAATTAACAGAGGCAATATCTGCCTATTTATATTATGCCTCTATAACTAAAAATTACAAACGTTATTCAGTATAATTCATCAACTAGACCAAATATGGCCATATAATGCACTTGTTAGTTTTACAGCGATTTAAATATATATATTAATAAAAATACTTATCGTCTTTGAAGGTAGAGTTAATTTAGCAAAGTCAGCAAATGCTATAAACTAGAATTTTTTTTGGAATTTTTCAGACCTCATAATCAATTATGTGCTTCCCGTTGTTGTGGGCTTGAATAATATTCTTATATATATATATATATATATATATATATATATATAATGAAATCTAGTAAATATATATTAATATAAAGCAAGTTATTAATATTATATGAATCCATTCAAAATATATCTCGAATAGCATGCAATGTTGCTATTAAAGTGCTCATTTTTGGCAAGTTTTACTGGTTTATCTTAAATACATATGGTTTTTGAGGAAGTAGTTATGCAGCACATGAGATTATCTTGTCTTTTTCGTATTTACCCTTCAAGAATACAGTTCTACAGCTTCTTCTACTATGCTGATGCAGATCAAAATGTAGTTAATATTCCCGTAATTGCCTACACATATAAAATATATTTGGTTAATCGTGTTCAACTGAGAACAGTTTTATTTTCTGAAATCATTCCACTTAAAATCATGAAATTTAATGTTTTGTAATACACTTAAATTTGTTTATAGGCCGTGAAACGCTTAAAAATCTATGAGAAAATTAAGTGCCATTCGAACTCATACTACCCTTTGTGCTATATTTACCTCTGGAACAATATTGACATTTCCATATGTGCTGTTTTGTAGCAACTTTTAAAACAATATTTGCACATTATTTAACAGATATTTTTATGGGCTCATATACAAAGGATTCCGAATTACCGAAATTTGCCAAAGATATATTGCATTGCATGTAATTATTTCATGAAATATTTGGTTTGGTTATCTGAAACATCAGGTCTAAAAATGCAAGGTAGGCTCCATCTAAGGGAAGGGCTTACCATAATCTTTAGTTAGTATATAAATGAGAATTGCGTATAACAGGCGGTAGGATGGCTCAGTGGTTAGAAAAACAGATTCCGAAGCAAAAGTGCCCAGGTTCGAACCCAGTTTGCGGAAACTTCTGGACAGTTCGTAAAGAGTTCCCAATAAGAAAGAAACCGATCTACTGACGAATTACCTTTTGTATGATATAATAGTTTGTTTTATTGACAAATATTTATATATAATGGGACTGGTGTTTACATCAAAACCACAACCTTGGTTTAAATAATGGTTTGTTCTTCTTATTTTTAATGCACCGCGAAAACAAAAAGGTTCTGATTGATTTAACCCACTGAAAATAATGCGCTGTCAAATAGCTTTGTTATATTACAACAAAATACGTATATGTGCAGGTGTTGCAGAGTGTCAAAAAATTGACTTAACTCGGCACATTTACCTAACAAAAAATAGGAACAGATTGATTGAATTTTCTGTCCCATAAGAAAATCGCTTTTATCCAATTTTTTTGTTCAAGTTTACTCAAGCTGCACGTTTGATTATGTGTTATTTATTAATTAGGGAAACTACGCGATTTCCTCGTCATTATTAAGAACATGCCTAGCATAACTTTAAACGCCAGGTGATCTTAAGTTGGAAAACCAAATTAGTACAGTATTTAAATTAATTTTGGTAGGTTATTTAATTGCTAGTAGGAAAGATGCTATAAATGGTAGAAAATTTCAATTTTATACATTTAAAAATATGATCATATAATAGGGAAGGAAAATTTAATGTGAATAATGTGAGTATTTTTTCGTAAGAAATTTCTCGATCATTATCTGGCTGGCCTAGTCAAGTGCAAATGCCGCGGATAGAATCATGAACGGAATATTACTAAAGCAAATAACGAGATTGGTGAACCGAGTGACAGCACAACGCTTAGCAGCGCTACGTGCTGCTATTGAGTCAGTTTTGGCATTTCTTGTTTTTGCAGCACCTTTTTTAAAATGTCGTTTTCACTCGAAATAGATAACCTGTGCGGGATTGATTTTAATTTTCTTTGGAATGACAAAGCATCTCTCGGTAGCGCAGCCTCTTTGGGTGTTGAATATATCTTTCACTTTTTTGACGCTGCTCGTTGATTTCAGGTTTTGACTCTTCGTACGCTTGGCCATCTTCAGAGCTCCTTCAATGTTCACACGGCGATCACAATAATGCAACAGACAAGGTATCTCTTCTCTTCGGAATTTCATAGTCTTAAAAACGGTAATTGAACTTACTATTAACCAATTCTGGTGCTTCTTTAAAAGTTACACATGACTACCTGCACATCCTCCTAACGCTATTCAAGTATTTAGTTCTATATTGTTCTTCGTATAGATTATGCAATAGAATTTACATTAATTAAAACGGAGTATCGATAATATACTGACCTAATGCCAATTAATTTATCATATTTAGACGAGTCATTTGTTTATATAATACATTTTAAGATTACACTAAACAATATGCCTAAGATCCGTTTAAATACACATAAATGTAACAAGTGTATGCCTACAAAGAGATATGAAACCATAAACAAGCTTCCAAAGTTTCAATAAATTATTAAATTGCTTTCTCAATGCCGGTGCATGTTTTTGTTATTGCGCATCTAGTCTCATATCAACTTACGACCATATTTATCGATATAAATTAATTACGACTATTTTGATAAGTAAGATTGTTGATGCTAGCTTACTAAGTTGTTATAACAGATAGGTTAATATGAGCTTCCTATCTGTGAATGAAATTGGTTTACTGTGGTTGATCCGAATTGAAATATACGTAGAAACAACAAAAGCATTTGAATAGGGGGCATTTAAAAGTGTGGAGAGAGGAACGGATAATTAAGGAAATCGTAAAAGGGGCTCATGCATATATAGATATTTCAGATCCAATCTAAGAAAATATATAAAATAGTACTCAAAATGATGATCAAATCAAATGAGGCCTTATTAGCTAGAGGAAGCAAATTAAATTGCTTCACAGAATTGAAATAAAAATATTGAATATATTTGCAGTTCTATCGAACTTTTAATCGTTCTCTCGGAATATTCAGTTACTCGGATTCATCCGTTCCTCCTTTCGTGCTAAAGGCAAACGATTCATTGAACATTGGACCATACGATATTTAGACTTATGCGCTTATAATATTATTTTTCGATTTGATTTAAATTAACTTCCTTTTTAGCCTGGTCAATCATTATTGGTTACATATGGAGATAGGTTTGCAGCCCTCCCAATTTACCTGATGGCCAGAATCCTGTGAGTGTCTAGCTAGGTCCTATTTCTAGACGTGATCATATTTGCAGGCTTTTTTACGGTTACATCTTTGAATCTTATATAGGCGTATCGTTGCCAATACATGAGTCAGATTAAAGTCATTTCAATAATTTTTCTTTTCCCCTGGCGTATAAAAGTGTTTTATTCTTAATACTTGGTTTTTCATTTGACTGCTTAATTTGAGTGTTTGATTAAATATAGCTCTAATATTATTTTTGGCTTCAATGTTCTTATTTACTACTCAATTTCAAATCTGTTATTACTAAAGTCCTACGGTAATCCTAATTTTTCACCTGATTTTCATGCATAAAATGAGAATCGAATCTCTATATTAATCTTTCCTTTGTCTTATCTACTAATTCAAATGCGTATTCATTCTATGTGAATATTTCTTTAATATTTTTAAAATTTATCATTTCTCTACTACGAAAAAGCTATTGCAAAATTCTCAATAACAAAGATTTGTGTACGCCTATTTTGATACCATAAGGGTGTTTCGAGTAAATATTAATCAGGATACCGGAATAGGTATATATTCTGTAGACAAACTTTACTAATACTCTTCTATTCCCCCTCCATTTCACCTCAAGGTGTGCTATAATTCTCCTTTTTAGATCATTTATATCATTTACTAAAATAAGTATGTCCATCAATTTATTATCATCATGTTGCTAAATTGTAAATTGTTCATCAATAAATCTAAATATAAGTTAAGGTTAAGAGGCGTTATTTCTAAGTGTTTATTTTTGTTATAATGCATAAATAAGTCAGCAACTTGAACAGACAATCGTTTCTTCATTGATACACCTCGCAATGGTCTATAATATTC
Source organism: Eudiplozoon nipponicum (assembly GCA_029291075.1). Classification (NCBI taxonomy): domain Eukaryota; kingdom Metazoa; phylum Platyhelminthes; class Monogenea; order Mazocraeidea; family Diplozoidae; genus Eudiplozoon; species Eudiplozoon nipponicum. The sequence goes on from JAQBSW010007001.1 coordinate 26,102, forward strand.
TCTTCTGCAAGTAAAGTATGTAGAAGACATGTAATTGGTATTTCCAACAAACTTCTCAACGTCATTTGGTTTCCATTTCTAAACACGTGGGAATTCATTTAGAAATAGTTTAAAGCTCTCCAACTCCGCTGACACAGGTATATTTGTGTACAAAGATATGACATCCAAGCTGGCTTATCTGTCATTTTCAATTAGCCTATATTTCCTTTATATACGTTTAAGAAACCATAAGATTTCATTAGTGAATGCCCTAGAAAATATTAATAATAACAAAGGAATTAAGATATTTTATATTTTAGTGTTTTTTAAATATTTACGTTCAATCTTAGATGCTCTCATGCCAAGTGCAATTTTAATAAAACATACGCACCAGGTGTGATTGTATTTCTTTGAAAAAGTGAGTCACCATGCGCTTTATCCAATTACTCTAGCCAAATAAAATTATATATAAAGGTCTTAAACCTACCCTATTAAATTGTCCTTTGGGCCATTATTTATCATTTTTTTAAACCTCGTTATTGTTCAGTTGTAGATAAATTTTTTCTCATAGATTTACTGGATCATTAAAACGGTTTCTCTTAATTTGTCAGCTTTCAGACATGTAATATGATGACTTATAAATTCATTCCAAAGGTGTGACAAAATATAATTGGGCTTAAAATTATCTGCCTTATGATAAACAAAACAAGAGCCAACTGAAATTCGGATTTATTATTTTCCGTTTCTGTAATTTGCATAGCACTCTATAACGCTTTCGCAGTAATCTCGTATTTAGGCGAGTATTCCATACGAACTACAGTATTTAGCCCACAGTTAAATATCTCTAACTTTTATCTATTAAGATGCGTTGTAGATAACTTTACAAATTTTTCGAAGGAATATAAACTTCCCTTGGTTAGGTTTTCTGATTCCTAAGAGTTCTAAATTTTTATCTTATTTGATTTTAATCTTCCTTTTTCCATTAAAAATCGCCTTATAACCAAACTCTTCTATGCAATTAAATTGTCCACCTAAAAATGAGGAAGCAAAGAAATTTTATACAATTTTCAATCTAATTAATTTATATTTTCGTTTTAAGTAAATTATCCATAAAGCCTAGGAAAAGCACATGCGTATAAGTTTTTACCAGAACAATCTACCATGATAGGCAGTCTAAAATTTAAAAAAATATAAGAAGAAAATGCCGTTTCAATCCAGTTTTTAGAACATCTATATAAGAGACGACTTATTATTTGCAAATTTTTCCATTTTTTAGGCAACTACGACTTATAAACGTTCTAACTCCAGAGGCTCTCTTCCTATTAACCAACGAAGGAGCCAAATCAATATCTGTTTTAGTGTTTCTGTAGGGGTATTTACAAGGATTATGAGATGCATGCCACACCTGAACAGATGAGCTCACCGCAAATCAGTCACAAAATGCCGAAAACTGGAATCACACACAGTTCTACAGTATAAATATTCAAAAGAGTGTTAACAATTTTTTTCATTGAATTTAAACGAATAATTTATGTTTTATTAAAATTCGTTTTGATCGTACACAATGGTTTATATGTATCACTAAATTTTAAATTTATTTCGGTTGAAGGAAATTATTTTTCTCTAAGTAAACAACCTTCTCAGAAAAGGCGTCCATTAATAAACGTAATCATTGTGACTTTGCAGTCGTCGGAACCTTTGGGCATTTTTAGTGCAGACTGGTACCCATAACGTCGACGTTGCACATGGTTCATTCGACTATTTTATTGATGATTCGTCTAACGCGATAGAGCGCGGTGACTTTGTGATTCGGCTGAGCTTCGCGTCGCTGCCGTCGATAACGCGTCTTGTGAATGGTGTGGGATTTTGGTTAGTGTCTGCCAAGAGCAATTGTACTTAAACTAATCTGCTCCTTCTGTCTCGACACCAGTGCAAAGTGACACTATCCTCCATGCGTTTTACATACATGATGACGTTTTTTTCGGCCATCCTCTTGGCTTTGTATGATTCCTTGTAAAATGGGGTACAGCAATTTTTCCTATTTTCATTATCTACATGAACATTCGACGCCAACCTCAAAGCTGAGGTCACAAAGAACTTTTTCATATTTTTTCGTTCTTTGTCAACATTAAACAACACATTTTTTTTTCTAACTGCTCTAACAAACCAATCTATATAAATAGAAGCCAAATCAATACTTCTTCGAGTGTCCAAAAAATTATCTCTAGGCAGCTTTTATGGTTCTCCATATACCAATTCTGCTATTGAAGTTGATAATTGTGCCATATATTACTTTAAATCAATTTGCGAGCTTGAACTAAACACCAATCTAATTGTATTTAACCAGTCGTCGAACAACATAATAAAACTACCGCCAGCCGCAACGCACTGACGCGTTTCGACCTTCCATGATCATCATCAGGGTACGACGGTACTTGTAATAGTTACTAGTAATCTCGGTAATCAAATTGTGTCCGAGCTTTACTTAATATCTCTCAATAATTTGGGAATAAATGCATTATATACCAATGCGTAAAGAAGCCGGGAAAATAGGATGGTATAAAGGTTGTTACTCGAATTCAAAGTTTCGTTTAAGTATACTAATGATGCAAGCTAGGTACACGATCTTCCTTTAGCATCGCTAGCCCTGCGCAACAAATATATGGCACAATTTAACAATAATTGTTTGCGCGGATGGTGGTAACAATTCTTTAAATTAAGTTTGCGAGCTTGAACTAAACACCAATCTCATTGTATTTAACCAGTCGTCGAACAACATAACAAAACTACCGCCAGCCGCAACGCACTGACGCGTTTTGAACTTCTATGATCATCATCAGAGTAAGACGGCAAACTGACTATCGAGGATCAAACCGCATTGTTTATATATGAAAATAAAATTTAGATATGCGGTTCTCAACTCTAGAAGTTTGCATACATTTAACTTGACTGAAAATGTCGGCTGCACGATTTCTATGCATTTACGAACATAAACTGCGGTTTGATCCTCGATAGTCAGTTTGCCGTCGTACTCTGATGATGATCAAGGTAGGTCCAAACGCGTCAGTGCGTTGCGGCTGGCGGTAGTTTTGTTATTTTGTTCGACGTCTGGTTAAGTACAATGGGATTGGTGTTTAGTTCAATCTCGCAAACTTGATTAAAAGAATTGTTACCACCATCCGTGCAAACAATTATTGTTAAATTGTATTGCCTATATATGTATATGTGGCAAAAGCTACAAACAGTTTATGTTCATGACTGCATAGAAATTGTGCAGCCGACATTTCCAGTCAAGTTCAATATATGCGAGACTGCTAGAGGTGAGAGCCGCATATCTAAATTTGATTCTCATGTATATTCACTGCGGTTTGATCCTCGATAGTCAGTTTTGCCGTCGTACTCGATGATGATCATGGAGTTCAAAACGCGTCCAGTGCGTTGCGGCTGGTGGATTACTGTTATGTTCGACGACTGGTTAAATACAATGAGATTGGTGTTTAGTTCAAGCTCGCAAACTTAATTTAAAGAATTGTTACCACCACCCGAACAAACAATTATTGTTAAATTGTGCAATATATTTGTTGCGCAGGGCTAGCGATACTAAAGGAAGATCGTGTACCTAGCTTGCATCATTAGTATACTTAAACGAAACTTTGAATTCGAGTAACAACCTTTATACCATCCTATTTTCTCGGCTTCTTTACGCATTAGTATATAATGCATTTATTCCCAAATTATTGAGAGATATTAAGTAAAGCTCGGACACAATTTGATTACCGAGATTACTAGTAGCTATTACCAGTACCCTATATCAAGACATCTAATTATGAAAGAACATGAGCAAGACATCTTGCCCTTTATATTCTTCAAAATCACTACTTCAAATTGACAAATGAAACATTCAGCCATTGTAAGCAAATAGTTTTGAACATCGACATCTGGCATTTCGACATGTACATGCATGAACCGTCGGTTCAGTGTCCCGATATTTAGGATTTCGATTCTGGTATGGCTCCAAACCTTACAGGTTTAGCACTTGGTAGAGGCTAAAACCTTTGGAAAAATGCGGTTTTACATATTTGACTTTTACAAATGCCTGTCTCAAATCATGTAGCTGCTAAATTATTTTGTGCATACATCAAATGGCACATGTGGTCTGGGTTAGCTTATCGAAGTTTTGCATAACAGCCACTTGACTCCCAGGAGTTTAAGAGCATAGGGTAGTCTCCTAACTAATATCAACGTGAAGGGATCCTATCCTTGTTATTCATGATTTGTTGGACTAAAATATTGACAGAATCTTCTAGGTTCTTTAGCAAACCTTGGCTTATCAGCTTTACGTATGCTTCATTTGGACCACTAAGTGTGTGCGCTACCACATTTTCTTTATCAGCAGTATGAGAGACAGTAAAGTCGAATTCTGTTTATCGGGTAATTTGTGAATTTACTCAGCGAGAGTAAATAACCATTCCGTTAGTAACAAATATGCTTATCAGCGGCTTGTGGTTTGTCAATAACTTGAATTGATTATCGTATAAGTAGTGCTCGAAATGTCTCGTAGCAGCATGTACCATCAGAAGGTACTTACGAAAAGTGTCATAATTTTTCGCGATCATGAAGCTTACAGTTCTTATACCTAATTAGTCCTACTGCACCATTGTCTCCTTGCTGTAAAACTGCCCTAATTGCAATATCTGAGGCATGTATGACTAACTCAAATGGCTTATCCTAGTTTAAAGTTGCAAGGCTGGTTATTTAATTTGGCATATACTTAGCCCTATGGAATTTTTGCCGGTATTCCTCCTGTTTTCAATCTAATTCATATCGCACAAACACTTTAAACACTGTAAGTTGCTTCTTGACGATATCAGCTAACTCATTTGCGACTCTGGAACGGAGTTAAGAAGAAGTGATCAACCCACTTCGCTTCCAGACTCAGTATATTTTAATTCACCTGCTGCTATTCCAATGGTCCTGGTTTTTGGATCTAATGAAAAATTGAAATGGGATAAAATAACCATTCAAATGATATGGATCTTGACGTCGGCTACTAGAAAATTAAGTTACCGAAAGTTCTTTCATCCACTTTATCTCTATCGGACTACTATTGGTTATACATAGTTGATAATCTAATGTTGTAAAATCTGCTTGCACCGCAACTGACCTTACTATGCTTATGTGAGCACCCGTATCAATGAGAAACTCCAGGCCACTTAATTCATCTAGAGTAATGAATTTATTGCTGGAATGTGCAACACCCATATTCTTTATTCTGACCCCGAGATTGCGATAGCCTGCTCGCTCAATTTGACGTAAGATATACGTGACTTCTCTTCGAAAATCGCGAATCTCTTCCTGTGCGGTCAGATGGGCTTTTGTATTTGCCCTGATTCGCTACACCATGGCTAAGTATGTACTATTGGCTCTTGCAGTTTATACACGCCATCCAACCCTCTGATTTAACATGGCTAATCAGCCTTCGTGGTCTTAAAGGCCTGAAAACGGGCTCGCAGCTTGACTAGTAGTTCCACTATGAAAATTATTTTAATCCCATATTAAGAAATATTCCATCCGGAATCTTTTGTTCATAAGATTTCACAAAATTCTGAACGAAGTCAACAGCCCATCAGCTCTAGGTGATGTAGGTTGCCATTTGTGCCGAGATTCTCGGATGATATATCCTCTGAATTTGGGACATTAACGAATCCCCGGTATTGTACGATGCCTCTTTTATAGTTTTTTTTTTCTAAAACCGATCATGGAGATCCTAAATTTCTCTTGCAAACCCAAAGTTGCTGCATCAAATTTATCCATGAAGACCATAATATGACAAACTTCAAATAGCCTTCGGACATCTCTGACGCACTCTAGACGATTTCAGATTTATACAGTGGCAGATGGATGAAATTGAACTAAGTGATGTCGTCATTTCTTGTAGAGGCTCTTCCCTTATTAACTAATGAGATTCCAAATAATGCCATATTCATATCAGTCTTGGTGAGGCTGAAGATGTCTGTTGGATTAATCTAAAACTCTAAACCTATCAGACACATAAATGTGACTCTATGTACTATGCTATCAATATCCTGGAACGAAAAATTAGGCTTCATGTTAAACGCAAGTATATATATCCTGAATTACGAAATAAACAACAGGAATGTGTATTTTATACGAAACACTGCGCGCAAAAGGTTTGATCCAAAGAGAAAGTTAACACGAATAACGGAATAATTAAATTATTTCTTCCTGACCTTTCCCAATATGCTCGAATAAGAAAATAACCTCGTGGTGGCAAGAGGATATTGTGAGAATCCTAATTTTTAAATAAGTAAGAGATACACTATGGCCACTATACTTCAAAAGAGGCTCACGCCAGACAAGCACGAAATTCAGAAAATTGAAATCACGTATTATACAAAAGCATAAAAATTCGATAGAATTTAAACAAAGAATATGCTGGAAAGTGAACGAATATTTTTTAAATAAAAACGTGAAACTAGAGTCACACAATCTGCTACTAAACAGCACATTTAGGAATATTTATGTTGTTCCAGAAGTCCGAATAGCAAAAAATGTCATTATGAGTTTGCATGGCACTATATTGTCTGATGATCTGACGAGAGCTTCATGGAATTTTTTACATATCCTAAGGTGTTAGAAAACTGTCAGTTTTATGAATTTGAGTGGATTGATTTTATAAAATTATTTTTTGTTATTTAAACGAGATTAACATTGTTTATTTTATATACGTATGCAGTTACATCACAGGTAAGTAAATAAGTATCTTTATCAGTTTAGCATAGGCATCTTCAGAACTGCATTCCTGACAATTAAAACAAAAAAACGTCATAATTCTCGTAGGCGCTGCATAAGTATTTCCTCAAATGGCCATTTGAATTTAAGGTAAATATGAAAAATTTCTCAAAAATGAGTAATTCAATAGCAACCTTCTATGCTATTCAACAAATATTTTGAATTGTTTATTATGAAGTTAATAAATTTATTTGTATTCATTTAAAGTAACTGAATTTTAATATATATTTTTTATGATTAAATAAGAAATGATCAAGATAAAAACAACCATTTACAATTTAGACAAGTTTTGTTCTGATTAGGAAGTCATCATTATTTGCTACAATATCTGCGGAAGGAATTTTATTTCAACTTATCAGTTTCGCCCTGTATTCCATTGAATTAGATTATTCTGGTTATATACTTTGAACGTGATATACATACAGCAATAGCCAATTTCTCAATATAGGACAACTGAAGAAGATATATTAAATCAAATAACTATGGCGTGATTTTTGTATATATTGTAATGAATTTGATTCTAATGCATCAGGAATCACGTCCCTAAAACCAGAATTCAGGCAGTTTAGGATGACGTCTAGAAAATAAAGAAACATTTCTAGTATATGCATAATATTTGGCCTTCTTTGCAAATTTATATCCAAAGTACAAATATATATATATATATATATATATATATATATATATATATATATATATATATATATATCCGTGGATTACTGATGGCTGTATAGATGCACATGAACCCGTATGGATGACGATGCAGAAACTGTCAATTGCTATCCAAGAGCCTTCATGGGTGTTGCTGGTGGAGTGCTTCAAAAAAAGGAGCCTGGCTGACTATTAATTGACTACGTATGTCTAGATACGCAGCAACAACGTACTTGGCTGAATTTATTTTTGACACAGCAAAGGTAACATCGCATAAAAGACAACAGGCCTTGGTAAACAACGTAAGAGGAGATAGAAATCGAAGGTAGCGCGCAGATCAAAGTGTGTTTATTAGGAAATGAATTGTGCTCACATTTTAAATTAGGTTCACACATGATTGTTTTACGTATTGCGCGCTATAATTTATCCAGCCAATTTAAATTGTAGTAATTTACAAAATATGGGTGATAAAATTAAAAAGTTTCATTAATTTCCTTTCTGCAAATATATATATATATATATATATATATATATATATATATATAACTTTAAATTCTAGTTAGAACTAACAAGTGAATAATATAGTCTTACTTGGTATGATAGATTAATAATATTGGCTAATGCTTGAAATGTTTAGTTTACGGTGAAAAAATATAAATATACAAATTTAGCTTCTTTTTATTATATAAAATAGCATAAATTATGACAGAATAAGAGCTAATAAAATAGTTCATTTGCACGAATCGGGATAACTATTATTATTAGAGATGCAGTCGAGCAGAAAATGCAAATACAAAGTTGCCAGTATGTTTTAAACGGCTAAGAGCTCGATATAAATATTTTTAATGATCTATTTAAGATTATTTAAACCCAGTTTTGCAAAAATTTTAAAGTGTATCTCCATCCAAGTTAAATGATACATTTATTCCGCTATATGTTTCCTCTATTTAAATTTATTTTCTGGTTTTCAATTTAAAAAATCCATTATCGCATATGATAAAAATTACAATTACCAGCTTATAAACTCTTTATGTTTGTTATACAAATTTAGGTCAAGATAATAATAAAGAGGAAATTTAAAGTAAACTGATTTATCTTAACTGGGCTGGATTTCAAAAAATATACTCAACAGCAGAAAGCATGCGATCGAATGAGTTACTGTTTAATGATTTTGCGACAATTTTTTTAACAAATTGATTCACATGATGCAAATCCATTCTTATTCAAATTAAATTTGCTTAGTTGTTAAATTTGACTTTATCAAAATTGCTTCAGTTAAGACAAAAATGAATGTCGTGGTATTTTTTTCTATATACATGAAACATTTTACAATAACCATTTCATTATAATTAAAAATTTGTACCAAAATTTTGGCATAAATTATCTAGTGTAAAGTACAGAATTGTGCAATGTTGAAAAATAACAATCTGCATATTATTTTTCACAGCAAATTAACCTGCAAATGATAATTTCATGCTTTAAATCTTGACTATTTTATGTTCTAACTAATAAACTGTTTGTAAATTAGTAAACAAAGTCGTTTTCTCAAGCAAAATTATTTAAACATTTCCAAAGAGCAGATTTTCGGTGTTTTATCATTTGCACTTAACAGAATATAAAAGTTTTGTATTAATTACCTTTAGTTGACAGAAATGCATTTAATACAAGGCAAAGCCAAGCGAAACAGAAACACGATTGTTGCTCGTGAAAAATTGAAGAATTTTCTGCAAATTATTAAAAAATAAAAATTTTTCCAGCTCTGATACTCAATTACCGTCGCAAGATTTGCTTATCTAGTGTACATACTCCTCTAACTGAATTAAAATTTAAGCAAAATCGATCAGTTGTATTAAATTAACATAAAAAATTCCAATAATCTATAAACGTTATACTACAGCGGCAAATAGAGTAAAATTACAAACATATTACTTGTAAATGTTACATCTAGTTGACCTATTGTTACGAAATTACATAAGCTTTAATTATTAGAGAAATCTTTTGCTTTATTTGAGAATGTAACACACTTAATTTTTTAGAATATAATTACATGTTTTCTAGAAGGTATACAATATTAGACTGAACAGTCAGTCGGCTGGGAGACAATTGTAAATACCAAAAACCAGGAGGCATGGTATACACTACAGAACTTTCATTAAGACCGTATCTATTGTTTGGTCATATTTCAGAATTATATTCTTTATTTATACCAAAATTTATTACTAGGCTGTGGCTTGGAAATTATTGGAACATTATTTATTTAAAAATATTATTTATTGCAAAAAGTCATATTTATTAATTAAATGATGATGCTATAATATATAAGCCGATTAAGCGAAACTAATGACAAATTATTTGTATTGAAAGTTACTCTCTCCTCAATAGTAATTAGAAAAATGTATCCAATGCATTCTTTAATTACTAGTGTATATATTTCAGGCTTTGGCTGTAGATGTGGAACGAAGTGTTCTAATTGTTCATGTTATTTATTTTTATTATATTGATTGCTATGTGGCTTATATGCTTTACAACATTCGTTCTATATATATATATATATATATATATATATATATATATATATATATATATATATATATATATGAATCGTTTCTTTTCACCATTTTTTAAAATCTAAGAACAAAACAACGTACTCCATGGAATAACATTTATTAATAAATCTTTTTTCTACCAGTATCTACAGCCATTGTTCTGGATTCGTTAGTATATTCGTTCATCCAATCCCACTGTACATTTGTTGTAACCAATCTCCTCTTCGTTATGTTAGCTTTGTTTTACGCAATTTAGACCACTACTTTTGCGCAATTTAGACCACTCCTTTTGCGTAACGTCATTTGGTGTGTCATCGCTTTCATTGTAATTGCGTCCGTAATTGATGTATGTGTCGTATTTTGCAAAGCGTTGGCTACTTTTAAAGGCATGTCGGTTATGTCTTTGTTCTAGTTCAATTTAATTTCTTTTTGAATTATTTTCTGCACGTTTAAGCAGAGCTTCAGATTATTAATTGCAATAGCTTCAAAAGCCAGAAGCATTTTCTCTGTTTTCGCCTTGTAGAGAACTGAAAATTTGTTACTACTAACAGCATGATCTGTGAGTAGTACATGCTCGCAAATTGCTGATTTTTGTGCAGGAGCTGCACCCCTCTGTAGTAGTTTTTGAGGGAGATGCTGATTTATTCTAGTTTCGAGCCTCTTTTTTGATCTGCCGATGTACTGCGCGTTGCAGGTACATTGAAATTTGTATACAAACAAAGGTGTCGACGTCACAGAGAGGCTATCTTTTTCATTCATGCGCATCAGTTTTGTTGTTTTGAACACCACTCTCACCTGTATTGATGGAAACTGTGCTTTTGTCGCTCGAATTACTTTTCGTTTGAATATTTCCGCTGGAAGATCACCCCCAAAGGGAACACTTAGCGTTACTCATTGGGGAGTTTTGTTTTCCTCCAAATTGGCCTCGATTTTGTTGCGTTACCTCAAATTGTATTCGATGAACCATTACTTCTCAACGCTTCGCGAAGCAAATTTAGCTCTACTTCAATTTTGTCCGGTGAACAAATCCTGCGCATTCGTGTGCCCAAATTTATTATAATGTTCCTTTTGTACGCCCTTGGCACACTATTCATATAATGTATATATTGTCCAGTCCAGCTAGATTTCTTGTGAACTGACCTTGTGAGAGTACATTCTTCATCTCTCGTTATTCCTACATCTAGGAAGGATAAATATCCGTCTTTTTCTCCTTCTATTGTAAACTTGATTGCCTGGTCTATCTTGTTTATGTGATGTAGCAGTGAATTTGTATCTTCATCCTTTTCAATGACCATGAAAGTATCGTCAACGTAGCGCACATAAAAATGAGCTCCATTGATAAATGGTTTTAAACCAGTTGTTTCTAAATGGTGCATGTATATGTCTGCCAATACTGGTCCAAGAGGGCTACCCATACCTATGCCGTCAATTTGTCTGTAGGAGACTCCTTGGAATACGAATTGTACGTTGGATGTGCATAATAGAATTTGTTCTCTCATGTCGTCCACTTCTATCAGTGTTTCCGCTCCTGATGATCGTATATATTCACATAGGATATTTACAGTTTTATTTACTTGAATGCTAGTAAAGAGTGACTTTATATCGAGGGACACCATTTTCCTCTCTTTCAAATTAGGTCGCGAATTTTATCGGACAACATTGAAGTAGAGCTAAATTTGCTTCGCGAAGCGTTGAGAAATAATGGTTCATCGAATACAACTTGAGGCAACGCAACATTGGAGGAAAACAAAACTCCCCAGAGAGTAACGCTTAGTGTTCACTTTGGAGGTGATCTTCCAGCGGAAATCTTCAAACAAAAAGTAATTCGAGCGACAAAAGCACAGTTTCCATCAATACAGGTGAGAGTGGTGTTCAACACAACAAAACTGATGCGCATGAATGAAAAAGATAGCCTCTCTGTGACGTCAACACCTTTGTCTGTATACAAATTTCAATGTACCTGCAACGCTCAGTACATCGGCAGATCAAAAAAGAGGCTTGAAACTAGAATAAATCAGTATCTCCCTCAAAAACTATTACAGAGGGGTGCAGCTCCTGCACAAAAATCAGCAATTTGCGAGCATGTACTACTCACAGGTCATGCTGTTAGTAGTAACAATTTTTCAGTTCTCTACAAGGCAAAAACAGAGAAAATGCTTCTGGCTTTGAAGCTATTGCAATTAATAATCTGAAGCTCCGCTTAAACGTGTAGAAAATAATTCAAAAGAAATTAAATTGGACTGGAACAAAGACATAACTGACATGCCTTTAAAAGTAGCCAACGCTTTGCAAAATACGACACATACATCAATTACGGACGCAATTACAATGAAAGCGATGACACACCAAATGACGTTACGCAAAAGGAGTGGTCTAAATTGCGCAAAAGCAGTGGTCTAAATTGCGCAAAGCAAAGGCCAGCATAACGAAGAGGAGATTGGTTACAACACATGTACAGTGGGATTGGATGAACGAATATACTAACGAATCCAGAACAATGGCCGTAGATACTGGTAGAAAAAAGATTTATTAATAAATGTTATTCCATGGAGTACGTTGTTTTGTTCTTGAATTTTAAAAATGGTGAAAAAACATTAATATATATATATATATATATATATATATATATATATATATATAATATATATATTATGAACGAATGTTGTAAAGCATATAAGCCTCATAGCAATCAATATAATAAAAATAAATAACATGAACAATTAGAACACTTCGTTCCACATCTACAGCAAAAGCCTGAAATATATACACTAGTAATTAAAGAATGCATTGGATACATTTTTCTAATTACTATTGAGGAGAGAGTAACTTTCAATACAAATAATTTGTCATTAGTTTCGCTTAATCGGCTTATATATTATAGCATCATCATTTAATTAATAAATATGACTTTTTGCAATAAATAATATTTTTAAATAAATAATGTTCCAATAATTTCCAAGCCACAGCCTAGTAATAAATTTTGGTATAAATAAAGAATATAATTCTGAAATATGACCAAACAATAGATACGGTCTTAATGAATGTTCTGTAGTGTGTACCATGCCACCTGGTTTTTGGTATTTACAATTGTCTCCCAGCCGACTGACTGTTCAGTCTAATATTGTATACCTTCTAGAAAACATGTAATTATATTCTAAAAAATTAAGTGTGTTACATTCTCAAATAAAGCAAAAGATTTCTCTAATAATTAAAGCTTATGTAATTTCGTAACAATAGGTCAACTAGATGTAACATTTACAAGTAATATGTTTGTAATTTTACTCTATTTGCCGCTGTAGTATAACGTTTATAGATTATTGGTATTTTTAATGTTAATTTAATACATCTGATCGATTTGCTTAAATTTTAATTCAGTTAGAGGAGTATGTACACTAGATATGCAAATCTTGCGACGGTAATTGAGTATCAGAGCTGGAAATTTTTTATTTTTTAATAATTTGCAGAAAATTCTTCAATTTTTCACGAACAACAATCGTGTTTCTGTTTCGCTTGGCTTTGCCTTGTATTAAATGCATTTCTGTCAACTAAAGGTAATTAATACACAACTTTTAAATTCTGTTAAGTGCAAATGATAAAACACCGAAAATCTGCTCTTTGGAAATGTTTAAATAATTTTGCTTGAGAAAACGACTTTGTTTACTAATTTACAAACAGTTTATTAGTTAGAACATAAAAAAGTCAAGATTTAAAGCATGAAATTATCATTTACAGGTTAATTTGCTGTGAAAAATAATATGCAGATTGTTATTTTTCAACATTGCACAATTCTGTACTTTACACTAGATAATTTATATATATATATATATATATATATATATATATATATATATATATATATATATGTATATATATACAGGACTAGACTGGGCGATGTTATTTTAATTTGTCAATCCCTTGGTTAGAATAAAGAAATTTAAGCATTAACGAATAGGTATTAAACCAACACAATGTCCATAAATCAAATTTTAATCATAAATTCAGATGGGTTAGAATGTTAAACGAACATTGGTGGCGCGGGTGGTGATAACAATTATTATAATCAAGGTTGCGGTCTTCATATAAACACCTGACCCATTCATTGCTTACATATGTCAGTATAAACTAAGAATTGTATAGTGTAGAAAAGGCAATTCATCCAGTAGACCGGTTTCGTCCTTATTGGGACCTCATCATGTACTGGCCAGAATTTGCCGCGGACAGGACTCGAACCTGTTATCACCACCCGCGCAACCAATGTTCGTTTAATTATATAAATGTTTATTTCAATACCACTTCCACATGTAGTGTGGTGTCTGGTCAGTAATGAAAGATTGTGGATGGTTAGTTGGAACTTTGGGTATAAATGTGTGCAATATTAGCTCCACCTAAGGGAAAAATAGACCAACCAATTTACATTAGTTAGTATATAACTGAAAATTGTGTGTAGTGTAGTGTGCGGCAGGATGGCTCAGTGGTTAGAGCACCAGTTTCCGTAGCAGACGTGCCCAGGTTCGTGTTCTGTCCGCGGCAAATTCTGGCCAATAAGGACGAAACCGGTCTACTGGATGAATTGCCTTTTCTACACTATACAATTCTTAATTTATACTGACGTATATAAGTAATTAATGGGTGAGGTGTTTAAATCAAGACCGCAACCTTGATTATAATAATTGTTATCACCACCCACGCAACCAATGTTCGTTTAATTATAAGAAAATATTGCACAAGTTTTATAGCACTTTTAAAAGAAGAACAGAAATGCATCTTTATGGTGTCAGCTGAAAAGGCTGTAAAATTTTTCAAATTAACTAAGGACATGATATTCGTCTAATTCACGTTAAATAAATGTTGACAATACTATTACCTTTAAAAATATTCGTCTAATTCGCGTTAAATAAAAGTTGACACTACTGTTACCATTAAATATATTATATGAAAAGGAGCTCCGAAAATTTAAATTGTTCTAGAGTTTTCATTAAAATTTAGGCAGCCTGTACTAAATACATGAACTGTATCAGTATTTTTCGTTATATCACTTATATCAGGAGCCAAAGAAATTAATTTTCAAGGTTATTCAAACAAATATGACTAGGTTTGTGAGTGATGATTTGGCAGGATATGTTTAAGTTAGACATCTCGTATGAAACTTTGCCGCCAATTAGCTTCCACTTTGCTTACTCATCAAGGTTGTATAACCACCAATCCCATTTTATTTACCCAGGCGTCAAAAAACATAAAAAAGCTACCGCCAGTCGACGATTGGATAAATGAAATAGGATTGGTGTTTATTTCAAGCTCGCAAACTTGATTTAAAAAATTGATACCACTATTCGCGCAATCAATTATTCTTTATTCCAGTAGAATGCTTTCTTTGCGCACGTATATATATATATATATATATATATATATATATATATATGGAGACATATATATATATCTATAATTTTCTTTGTTTATGTCAAACTCTCCAGAATAGGAAAGCTAATTTCTAAACCGTCTGAGAAGTTTTTATTCCCTAGTGCTGCCCTTCTATTATAAGAATTGTAATGAAAACCGAGCAATATATTACCCTACCTGAATGATATATTTACCGTTTGCCTCAAGCTTAATAATTTGTATAGAATTAAATATATCTGTGGAGATCCGAGATCTTCATTTCGTTTTTTTACCAAGACATTCGAGATTCGATTCTTGATTTCACTGGATATATAACTCGATCCTTTGAATAATTTATAATATTACGAAATTATAAATTTGCCAATAATGAGGTCAGGCAAAATAACAATTGATTCATTATAGTTTATTCCGACTTTGAATTAATTTATTGCTGTTTCACGATTGATTTCTGAAATGAAATTGAGTAAGTTGTCCAAGTTTCAACTTGTTTTGATGATCTCACCGCATTGGCCATGTCAGATAGTTGAAAACTACTGCTTGTTTTAGCGTGAGATGTAAAATTCAAGAGCTTAAAAGTGAAATAAATAGTTCAAGTATTGTCGTCTAAGCTTGAAAATATTTTATACATGGAAAATGGAGGACTTATCGGGAACAAAGTCAATGCTTACATAACTATTGCTTCGATGATAATTTATTTATAGAAACGTACGGAAAAAGCAATTAAAGAATAAATAATTAATAGTTTATATAATAATACTTGAAGTTTCGATTTAAAGTTTTAAATAACAAGCCTAGATTCTGCATAGTAAGACAAAACACCGAGATTATGACATGATTAATAATTAATAAAGTATAAAAGTCTTGGTGTAATTAAATTCATAAGTGTATATTTATAAAATTTTATTTATATAATGCATATTTATATGTATTGGTAGAAAAATTAAATATATATATATATATATATATATATATAATCTTCATAATGTGCATTGTCTCTGAAAGTTACAGAATATATATATATATATATATATATATATTTATTTCGGAAAGAGGAAACCATTTCAATAACAAAGTGGTGAATGAGTCCTAATTGAATTCTTTTATTTGTATTCGCCCAAAGTTTTCACTTTGCTTATTGGATGAAAACTAGCTTGATTTTCAAATTCACATCATTTTCCCATTGGTGGCTTATTGCGGGTTGATTTGAGAGCACATCTTAAGTGTCCATTGACGTGCTAAACATAGGACGTCTTCTCATCTACTAAATAAAATGAAATGATAGAGTATAATTTGAAGTCGATGATTTAAAAAAAATTAAACGGTCATTATTTTGTAACGCACCAGCACGAGTGCTCTGCAGCATTAATAATAAGTCAGCAGGTTAAGCAATACTGTAACAGAACAATAATAGAGGCAGAGATGCATTCACTGAGAAATTTGGTGATGTGTGTATCAGAGCAGAAGTGGATGTCCAGAAGTTCTCCTAGAAACTTGAATTGTTTCTTCTATTCGTGGATTACTGATGGCTGGGTAGATGCACAAGAACCCGTATGGATGATGATGCAGAAACTGTCAATTACTGTCCAAGAGCCATGATGGGTGTTGCTTGTGGACTGCTTAAAAAATAAGAAGGCTGGCTGACTATTAATTGACTACGTATGTCTAGATATGCAACATTTACGTACTCGGCGTGACTACTGACTAACTTTATTTGTGTCACAACACAGGTTACATCGCATAAAAGACAGCAGGCCTTGGTCAACAACGTAAAAGGAGATAGAAATCGAAGGTAGCGCGCAGATCAGAGTGTGTTTAGAAGGAAATGAATTGTGCTTACATTTTAAATTAGGCTCACACGTGATTGTCTCACGGCTTCCGCGTTCTCATTTATCCAACTAATTTAATTTTTATTGGTTTACAAAATATGGGCGATAAAATTTAAAATTTTCATTTCTTTCCTTTCTGCAAAATAGGAAAAAAATCCTTTTGTCGAGGCTTTATTATTTCTGTAGGGTATAATTCAGACCCAGTTAAGAAACGGATTAATGATGGACCCAGAGGTAAACCAATGTTTATATCATAGTGTGCATACTTGTTCAACAATGATATGATGCAAATTTAGCACTACCTATTGCCTTAAAAACTGTTAGAATTTGGAGCCGGTATTAAGACTTTCACGGAATACATATTTGGGTGAGGAATATGGGAAAATAAAACGGCACAATCTTCAATATGAAAGTTTACCGTCCTATTTTCTAATATTCCGCACCCAAATATATAAAGGGCATAATACCGGCACCTACTGATGAGTCGCCAGTAAGCTCGAAACAAATGTTCACGAGATAATACTTTCCCTTAATGATGTCTTTGGTTTATCCTTCTGGTCATATTTGACTTTATTTATTGTTAGGTGTGCAACACCTAATACACATTCGCATTTATATATTAGTTCCACGCCACAAACTGTATCTCAATGCTAACCATAATGTTCGGTCAAAAAACGTGAAGCGAAGTAGATCAATGCTGATATGTTTTTGGGGGGAAGTGTGAAAATTACATAGTGAAATGCAACTGGCGATTCCAGGTTTAAATCTGAGTCGATGAGAGGAGTACGATCATACAAAAGCGTTCTTTTATTCTCAACTTTGTGCTTCAAGATATTCGTGGGTAAATATGTAAACTGCGTGACTGATGATGTTGCTGTATGAACGATAATTGC